>NDXZ01021908.1:0-19943 GCA_003055125.1 Paykullia maculata
TCTCACCAATACAATCACAGTTTTAGCTATGAGCACCCCAGGTTTAAAACCATACTGCAGTAATAACATTGAAAAAATACAATAAATTATGATTGTCATGTTTTCATATTTTTTATTGAACTTATTTATTATAAATTTATTAATGAATTTTATTCTGGCTTAAAGTTCCTATATTTTAAAGGGTGTTATGATGAGAATGTTATTTTATTTAAAAATTCAGTTTTTACCATATGAAATTAGCCGAGAGGAATGCATTTGGGAAACCAGCTACGATTTCATCGTCAGCACTCTTTTTCTTATCGGTACTACTGTTATTGAATGTAAATTTAATCTGTTTAAGCTACAATATTGTAGGAATCGCAACTGGAACTTGCTTCCTCATATAATTAATGTTGAGGTGAGGCAGAACCATATTTACAATTGACCATATTTATTCTCCTGTCATTTATCACATATTACTTTCAAAATATAGGAACTTTAAGCCAGAATAAAATTCATTAATAAAAATACAATAAATTTGTATACCGTAATGCACGTCGGGTATTTGTCATTAAAATGATACGCAAATTTTTCATTTTTGTACCATGCGAGAAACGGAAAGCACTAAACTTGTCATTGAAACACTTTGCGATTAGTTATGTTTACTAAAAAGTACAAAAATTACTTTTATAGGTTTATATACTTTTTTATCTACAACTAACTTATTTGCTTTTAAAATAATTTAGTTACCTTTAGTGGTTTGTATATCTTTACAATTTTTTTGTAAGGGAAAAAGTCATAAGTCATAGTTAAGGGCCTTCGGAATTCCTTCATCCCTTTTTTAACTACACAACAGTTACTTAAATGTTTAGACTTTACTAGACATTGTTTAGATTTTCATAATATATTTGACTAAGTAAAATAGTTCAAAGTGTTCGAAGCCAACTGCATTAAAATTGTGAAAAATTAAGTTTTCTTTGTAAAAACAGCGTAATATTTGAATTAAATTCTTTAAAATTTCCAAAACTGTTAGTAGGTTGTTGACTAAAACTATATAGTTTCAGTCCTGTGTTTTAATGAGAATTACAAACAATATTTAAGAAATATTAAATAGTTTTACCTGTACATAAGCTGTTTCATATACCTAAAGCGCATTTGTGGCATCTTTACGGGATAAGAAAAAGGATACTTCCGGTCCAGGAGCAGAATATTATTTTTTTAAATTTATTTGAGACCAAACCCTCCGTTTCTCCCTTGCTTTTGATATAAAATGGTTGTGAAATTATCTTCATTTGTAAATATTTTAAAATAAAATAAATCTATGACTAATTATAGATTTCACCATTTAAATAAAAATCACTATTTCAAAGCACTGTCAGACAAATAAAATACATTTTCAAATTCTATAAAAGTTTTTGTCCCGCCCACATTATTTTTTAAAGTCAGAGATCCTTAAAAACAGATGATGGTCTGCATTTATCTTTACAATCAATATCGATTTAAATTAATTATTTGAAGTTCATACACATTCACATACCTTATACCAGTCGAAAAACGAGCGCTAATTAATTAACAATATCTTTCTCAAGTATTTACAATTCGCTTTGAGGGGCTCTTGTTTGTAAATTTTTTTTTTATTCGCAATAATTTTAATATTTATACGAAACAGTTGGTAAACAAACTGTCGATATAATGAAATGAAATATAAAAAACAAATTCGCTGCTGCTGCTGTAAATGAAATTGAAATGCAATAATAAATGAATTTATCTGATTGAAAATATCAATCATTTTACGACACAATACAAAAACAAAAACAGAACGCACCGAGAAAACAGAGACATGAAAACGCATCCTCTTAATAAATTTATACACAGACAAAAGCTTAAACGAAGAGGCAGACGAGGATGTTTAAAAAAAATCTTTGAAATTTTACTTACAGCATAAAATAAAAGGCCAGCGACAATTTTTTTTGCTTAAAATAAAAATTAAACCATAAACCGAAAAACCAAAAAACCAAAAAAAGAAGAAGATATAAACACTTCTTTTAATGTTTATGGCGTAACAAATAAATGAGATTAAGGAATAAAATAATATAATTTGAATTGCTTTTACAAAAGGATAATGCTTTTTTACTAACTCCACCACACAAAGACAGCTTTGTAAAGCATGACAATTTGCTGCTTAACATTACAAAGGGTTTTAAAGATATCAATAAACATTGAGAATTCAAGATAAAAAAAAAACAAAGTAATGTTTAGCATAATTTCTCAGCAACAAAAATATATAATATTTTTTATTTTAAATGATTTTTTTTTTTGGAAACTTAGTTGTTGTATTTATTGCTTAAATAACGTTATGTAAAGCTTAACAATATTCTAAAAACAATTCCCTTTAATTGATGTCAAATATTTGGACCCAACATTTTGTTGCGAAAAGTTTCATTCCTTTTGGATAAAAATTGTTACGTAGCAACTTACAAGGTCATTTTGCATTATTTGAATG
Source organism: Paykullia maculata (assembly GCA_003055125.1). Classification (NCBI taxonomy): domain Eukaryota; kingdom Metazoa; phylum Arthropoda; class Insecta; order Diptera; family Rhinophoridae; genus Paykullia; species Paykullia maculata. Next base: position 2,483 of record NDXZ01021908.1, read on the forward strand.
TAAATAGAAAAAAATGTCAAAGAATATTAAACAATTAGAAGATTAAAAAAGTTAGTTGATTAAAAAGTCGTTAAAATGTTGTGAAAAAATTTTGCAAATTAAATAATATGCTACAGATATTAAGCGGCCTTGTAAACACACAAATAATTTGACGTCATGATTATAAAAAAATTTGCTTTTGATTAAAAATTCAAACAAAACAAGAAAGAGGGCTATATTCGGCTGTGCCAAATCTTATATACCCTTCACCACGTGTAGATATGTAATAAGAAGTGTTCTACGTATGTATGTATGTATATATTTACATGTTCTAAGGTAATTAAAGCTTTGGAAAACTTAATTTTTTCATCATTAAAATTTTTGTCTGTAGGTGTTTCGCATATATCTTTGCGGATTCTGGGCCAATTAGTTCAATTTGTTCAAACATGTCTGTGGTTTATTCAAAAGCTGCAAAATATTTTTTTGTTTTAAAAAGTAAGTTTTTTGGCTTATATCTCCGTTAGTTATTGATGGATATGGACAATTTTTAACACTGATTATCTCGGGATAATTTTCAAAAGTTAAATACCACAACCAACTCTAGCTGACTAATGAGAGCTATATAAACTTGATTTCAACCAATACACGGTTTGGCGGACTTCCCTTTTTATAAGGATTCAGAATGTATATATTTTATGGGGAAGCAAATTAATATTGTAGAAATTAATTTTCTAAAGTAATTTTTTAACACGCATAGGACAATTTCATGTTTATATATTAAAGACATTTCTCTGGATGTAAAAAATTTTCTATCCTTTTTAAAAAATTGTTATAAAACGATCTGTTTTCTCAGATTAGTCTTTTACTCTAAAATAAAAAAGTTCTTTTGTTTTAAATATTTTTCTCATCGTATACAGTTTTTCAATTTGGATATCAAAACTTGTTACAGTCCAACATTTGAATATAAAAATGTTTCTCTTAAAATTGGTTGATTAAATCAGAAACATTAGAACCAACTAACCAAAAGATCGGTTTTCTTTCATTTTGATTTCACGTTAATTTATTTAGAAAAATACGATCTTATTTTAATGGATTAAGGTATATAGTATATATCACAATTATAAGGTCACTCTGTTTTTGATCAATTTGGTCTCTTTATAAAATTTATTTATATTTTTATATACTGTTATTTATTGTTACTTTAATATAATTTTTTGTTGTTTTGTTTTTTATACATAACTTATTATTCAGTGTTTCATAATTATAAGGTAATTTTTTTTTGTTTTTAAATAAAGCACAAGAGAATAATATTTCATTATGTTTTTTGACAAATTTGGCCACTTTTATTTGTAATTAAACAAAAAATTCTATTTTTCATACTAAATTATTTATTATATTTTTATAAATTTTTCCCCATTCTTCTAAAATTGCCGTTTTTAGGAAAGAAATGTTACTAAATTGGCGGTTTCAACCCGGCTAGATAAAAATCCCCATACATTTTCCATTGAATTCATATCAGGTGAACATGCCGGCCAATTAATTACATCTATATTTTTGTCTGCAAACTAATTTGTTGTATAGGCACTGTTGTGAATGGCGGCATTGTCCTGCTGGAATATAATTTTTTTGTGGGGTTTTGAGCAAGAATTGGAATTTTACTCATTTCTAAAGTCGAGACATAATCAAAACTTTTAATTTTGCATTTGACGAACTAAATCTGAAGCAGTCCATCTGCACAAAATGCGCCCCAGACCATAAGTGAACCACCACCAAAATTTCTTCTAGAGAAGTAGAAAGGCGACTTCCTTAAATCTCTCCAACATCCTCGATATTCATTTGGAACATCCAAATTCCATTTTTTTTTTCGTCGAAAAATATGGCCTTTAATACTTTTCATATTATTTCTGCACTTTTAAGTTAACATAAATAAATGACTTACCTGTTCCCAATTTGCACTATTATTTTTGCGGGCAAAATGAAGTCTGGCTTCCAAATTTTGGAGTAAACAATATTCTTACTACTCAAAATGACTCGATAGATGGTAGATTTTGAAACATTTACTCCATTTTTTTGGCGAATAGCGTTAAGACTGCAAGAGGAATGACTTGCCAATCGCGTAATGTGCGTTATGTCTCTTTGCGAAAGTTTTTTTTTTGACCAGATCTTTTTATTTTGCCATATTTGTCCGGCTCATTAAAAATATTTTGCACACACAAAGACTTCTTCGAATTTTTCTCGAAATTTTACGTAATGAAAGGTTTTCATCTTTATACGCAAAAATTTTACCTTTCTCGATATCAGTTAAACCGCAACCACGCGGCATTTTAAAATAAAATTCACTCCTTTCTTTTAGGACCAATAGTTTTGAATTACAGTTTACTACTGATCTATTTTATAACATTTTCTTAAAATGACCTTATACTAATGAAACTTAAATAAACGGTATATTTCCAAAAATAAAACAACAATAATTTTTTGCATCTTCCATTATATTTTGTTTGAAAGTACATGCAAAATGTAATTACTCTTTTGAAGGCTTAAAATTGATTGGAACAATATTTTAAGAGAAAATTAAAAAAACAGAGTGACCTTATAATTGTGATACATATATATAACTATATAACCCATATATGTATAAGTGTATATTCCTTGCCGCAACAGATATCTTCAAATTTTAATTTTTTCAGAAAACAAAATTTTACGTTAGCCAATTGTTAAAAGTTTTAATTAAGAGATGTTTTTTATTTGTATTTCACATCAAAAAGATCTCTTCTGCTCAAGCAATTTAATAAGAGTTTAAATACGATTTAGAATCTAAATAAAGTTTTAATATCAATTTGGCATCCTAAAACATATTTTCAATATCTACTTAAAAATACATAAATGCTGTTGATACCCGGCGTAACCTAAACTAGCATATAATTAATGAATTCTTATACCTTTAGGGCTGCAATTTTAAGTGACCTGGCTTCTGCTTTGTATATTAAAAGCAAAATAAATAATAGAAAGTTTAAATAACACAGGTGCTGCCTTATTCAATCATATACATAATTTTATAGCTTTAATTACTTAATTGATTTTCAGGTGGCTTATTTACAATTAATACTCCTAAAACTTCGCAAAATTTCCATTAAATAATTTTTCTTTACATAGAAGCTAACTGGTTTTCTACTGCAATCCAGTTCATATTTTTATAAAATAAATCAATTAATGTCGTATTTACTCTATCCCAGTCAAAAAATTTTATCTTTTTTAGTTTTTCCAATATGTGATAATATTAATTTTCTAAAAACCGCTACAGTCGTTTAGGCGTGATTAAAGCTGAACTCACCTATTGGGTCTGAACAAAAATTTTTTCCGGAAATTTAGTTGTTTATATTGAATTTAAAAAAGAGAGACGTCCAACTTAATATAAAAAAAAAATTGTTCGGACAAAACTTTTGTACAGACACAATGAGTGAATTCAGCTTAAGTGAAATACAAACGAACTAATATTTCATTTGATTTTAATAATAAACCTAAGTATGTATGTAAGTATGTATGTATGTATATATGGTTGCATGTGTTAAGCATATTCAAATTTCATTATATTTTTTTTTTACATTTAGGCACTCGTGAGGAGAATTTCGTTGGTGAGTACGGATTAGAATATTGTTAGTGTGTGAGATTGTGGGAGTTTGCAAGTTTTTCGTGCGTAAACGTATGTAATTAATATTTTATCGTCAGCGTTAGTTAAAAATTACATATTCACACGCATATTTAAAAAAAGATATTACAAGCTCTTCATTTTTCTAGGTATGGAAATGTGATTAAAAAAAGTATTTTAGTTCTGAGCTTTATTATCCTAAATGGTTAAATAATTCAAAATAATCAATCAAAATCATTTAAATTGAGACTTTTGCTGCAAAAATTGTGATTCAATTACTTTCTGCATCATTTCAGATATAGAGATTCTATTAAAAATTGAGTGATTTCATAGGAAAGTTGCAAATGGCAATTTTCTATTCACAAAGAATTTAAAAAAATATTTATGACTTAACAATATTTATTTTTTAAATAAAACAAATAATTCACTTATTTAGATTTTCTCTTTAGTCATTACTTTTTTTATCAATTTGCTACCAGGTAAAACCAGGTACCAGGTAAAAACTCAAAACGAATTTAATTTAATTAAATTAATAAATTTGAAAAATGTTTTAAATATTACCAAAAATTCGTTAGTGTTTTTATGTACTGTTTTATAACAACTCGTTTAATATTCAAAATAAATTTAATTTAACTCAGCCTAGCGATTTGGATGAACAGCATGACAATACTTTATACATATGCATGTACTTCGCCTATTCAACTGAATTTTACCAATCAGGTAATAAATACTAGTTGCTTTACATTTCTTGTTGGGCTTTTTATGGTACTTAAACAAAAATAAAAGTATATGACGAAGCCTGAAAATTTGTGCTACTTTTCAAAAACACTTTCATAATATTTTGACAAATTAACACAAAAATGTGCTCTAAAAACTTTGTAAAAACGAAGGCAAACTTTAAAGTAGATATATAAAATAAGACGAAAAATAATATGAAAAAACTGGTTTTAAGGCAAAAAGGATTCCATTTGCTCTCTCATATGTCAAAACTGACACACAAGACTTGAAAACCATATGTTGGCAATTTATCAGGTTTTTCTGTCATGTTTGGAAGTTTTCGTTTGTTGTTGCAGTATTTGTGTTGCTTTATATAAAAAAGTGTTCATTTTTATATATTGGTTCAAAGAAAAAAGAAAATAAAGTAGATGATTTTCTTATCCTAAGACTACGAGTAATAATAAATGCTGGGGTTGAATTGGGGTATAAAAAACAGCGCGCGGAAAAAGATAAAACTATTTGAAACATGAACATGTTTAAACAAGCAGAAGCAGGTCACATAGTACAAAATTTCTATAGAGACCATAATTATGTTAAAGATATTATGACTATAAGCATAGAAAACTATATTTATTGTGGCATTGAACTCATCAATTGCACTCGATTCATATACAAGTGCTTCATTAAAAGATATGATTATGAAATGTAAAAGAATTCATGTGAAAGGAGAATTTGTGTTGGCATATAAAATAAGGGTAAAATAACAAAAATGCATTAAAATTGTTTATAATATAAGCATGCAAGAAATTTGTTTTCCATATGCAGACAGCATTATAACAGTAGTCAGCCAAAAATCGATAAAAAATATAAGCGAAAGTATTTACACAGAAACATTTTTTAAAGAAATAAACGGAGGCTCACCTTTTTGTTTATGTTTTTGTTCGAAAATAATTTAAAATTTTTGTATTTAATAATAAGATGCTTTAAATGAATTACACTACACTCAACACATTTTAAAAATTATAATTATTTTTTGTTTATCTTATGTTTGTATACACATATTCAAACTTATTAATTTTCTTGTGCACTTAAAACTTTTTAACACGTTTAATATATAATTTTATACGTTTTCATTATTTCTTATACATATGTACATGCGTTTGTATTTTTAATGGATAATTTTTTTAATTTGTATTTTTCTACTTTTCTGACAACACAAATATTTTAATGAAAATGCCTTTAGACCGATCGTGTGTCTTTCACTTGTCACGTCCGTTAACTTAACTCATTAAGACGGTTAAAACGCAAAACTTATGATTTGCTTGCAACAGGGTCAAACTAATACAATGGTGGTATTAATTTAATTTTTTCTCATTTTTATTTCAAACAAATAATTTTTAAAGCTAAATTTTTGCTTAATAAAACTATATTAGATAAACTTTATATACGAACATATATTCTTTAAATTTACATCCGTTTCATTTATCTCAACACAAAATATTTAAGCACTTAAATGCAACAAAATACATAAACCTTAAATACAGTAGACTTAAATATTTAAGAATTCCTACACACTTTACTTATAGTATATCAAACGAAATTCGAAATTTGCGTAAGATGTTTGCGTTATTAGCAACCGTTACGTGTAAAATTCACGCGAAGACTAAACTATGCTTCGTCTTTCACAGAATCGCAACACTTTTTTCCATAACGTATAGTAGACAAAAATTCCAGCACATCTGCACATATGTATATTCGCTTTTACAGACATAAATATTACCATTAGACAGAAAGAAGAATACAATCCATACAGCATCCACAAAAACAAAAATCAGCTACAAACACGCACAAAATCACAGATGCTCTCACACACAAACAACAGATTTTCTATCAAAACATTGCTCAAAATATCACAGCCACTCTCTCATATATAACTGTAAAGTTTGTACCCCCAAAAACAATTGCAGCATCCAAAAACAAAAACTAGGGATATTTTCTCTAGTGCTCTTACCAGCACGTGTTTTTATCAAAATGTTATTTCTCTGCCTTCATACCTTCGTTGTGCAAAAAGTTCTCTCTTCTTAAAAACATACGTACATATGTATGTAACTCTGTTAAACTTAATAAAGTGTGATGGTTGTTTCTTTCTTTTTTGCTTTTGTTTTGAGTTTTCCCTTCATATAAAATTTATGAAATTGTTTGTATACAATTTAATATTTTCCCTATTTTTATTCATGTTGTTGTTTTTGTTTCAATTTTAGCCTGTTTGTTCTATATTTAATTTTGTACATAGTAGGTTAGGTCAGTGACGTATTGTATGGAATATGTGTGTAAATCTCTTTTATTTCAATATTGTTTTCTTTCTGTTATTGTTATTACAATAATTTGATTTTAAGCAGGGAAACCGAAAATTAAAAATATGTTTATATCTCAACGTTACAAATGAACATAAAAATTTAGGAAATATTTTTTTTATTTGTAAATAAATTTTAATACAATTTTAATTAGCAGCAAAGTTATAGCCCCTAGTCCATAAAAAGATTTTAAATTTATCAAAGGATTATATAAAAAAAATTGTTTGATAATATCATTTTATAAACTTTTAATAATTTTAAAAAGTCGTTTAAGAATTAGAACTTTATTATTTTGTTGAGTTAAATTTTAATTTAGAGAGTTATTTAATAAACTAAGAAAGTTACCCCTTTTTTACTATGTGGTATAAAAGAGTTTCCTACACAAAGTTTTTATCTTTTGGAGGCCTCAATACTTATTTATTTCCAGATAATCGTAATTTTTTTTATTTTACTAACGCGTTGAGACATAAATTAAATTAGTTTTGTTAAAAGATCAGTTGTACGCATAGAGTTGTCTGCAAAATAAGCATTATACATATAAAGAGCTGTTAAAAATTTAAAAGCAACTTTTAAAATTTTAAATTAAATTTTTTTCAATACCAGCCGAAAAAGGGCTGGGTCTAATTTTGTTAAGTTAAAAGACGAATTCCCGTATATTCTTCTCATTAATCTTTTAATAATTCTTTTAAATTTTTATACAAAAAAAACTCATTAAATTTGCCCAAATTCTTCTGTAGACTTTTTTTTTGTTTTTATTTCATACAAACAAAATTTTTTTTAATTAAGCACCGTATTTTTATACCCTTCACACACACACGTGTGGTAAGGGTATATAGGGGTTTGTCATTCCGTTTGTAATTTCTTCAATATTTATTTGCGACCCTATAAAGTATATATATTCTAAATCCTTATAGATAGGAAAGTCGATTTAGCCATGTCCGTCTGTCCGTCTGTCCGTCTGTCCGTGTGTTGGTTGAAATCAAGTTTTCGTAGCTCCCATAGGTCACCGAGGGCTGTTTGTAGTATCAAACTTTTGGAAATGCTTTTGAGAAAATCGGTATAAAACTGGCAAGATTCATTAATAACCGGCTGAGATATTAGCAAAAAAAGACCACTGCATCGTTTTTTTTTTACCTAAAAATTATTATATTTCTGTGTAAGACATGTCTTTGGGGGAATTTTAAAGAAAAAAAATTTGGAAAAAAAACAAACAAAAATGTTTTTGTATTTTGAAAAAAATTGATTAATATACACACATAGATACACGTAGTGAAGGGTATATAAGATTCGGCATAGCCGAATATAGCGCTCTTACTTGTTAACATTGTTGTGTTTGAATTTTTTTAAATTTTAAGGTCTTTTTTTAAATTTTATTATACAAAAACATAATTGTTTTTACTATTTGTACATGTGTAGTATTTGTGTGGATAAACAATAACAGTTTGATGCTTTTGTTTGTGTTTTCCATAATTTGATTTTTATTCTCTGGTGTAACATTAAACAATAGAAATTTTACGAATTTAATTGAATGTGAACGTTTTAAAAACCATTTTTTGTTTAAAAAGAAAATGTCCAAATTTGAATGGTTATGGAGTTAGCACGGTTAGAGGTTGGTGGCTTCTTTTTAGTTTGTGGTTTATTACTCAATTACTAATGCCAAATCACCATAGCAAGTAACACGATTTAGCAGCATTTTATTATCAAAATTCGTGTACGTTTTTGACATTGCCGTAATCTTACGCCGTAAACGACCCTTTACCATTAGGTGGCCAAATTCAAGATGATTGGTTCGGTAGATAATCAGCCACCGCCGAAAAATTTCACCAGCTTAAAGCTAATGATCATATACCATGCCGATTGTGGTTTAAATAAATTGTAATACCCTTATTCATCCCTATCGAGAATAAAATGTGAAATTTTGTTCCCATAAAATTTTGTACCCAAACGTGAAATTTTGTTCCCTAGACAAAACAAAGTGAACAAACTAATACAAAAAAGGAAACATATTTCAATGGAATAATTATTCACGATTGCAATTTTGGGAAAGGTAAAAAAATTTAAGGGAAAACTTATTCACGATAGGGGTGATTAAAAATTCTATATCTATTTAATACTTTTCTAAATTTATTAACATTTTTTATTTTTTGATTCTTTTTTTTTAAGTTTGTCACTTAATGTCATGTTAATCATTATCAAAATTAATATTTTAAATAAAGGGCGCCTTAATACATTTAATGTTTTTGAAAAATTGTTTAATATCTTCCATACTTTTTAAAAATTTTACATATTAAGAAAAGTTTGTTTTACTGTAGAAATTTAAAAGATTTAAGAAAGAGTTTTTATAAATCATGAATGAATAATTTAAAATGAAATTTCCAATTTTACTTAATATTTTTGCATTAAAATTTTAACTTATTTTGAGTACATTTTAAAAATTAAAAAAAAAATTTGGTAAATTCTATAAGTTTTTATAAATCATGAATGAACGATTTAAAAAAAAACCCCCAATTTACTTAATATCTTGCATTAAAATTTTGATTTGTTTTTAGTTCATTTTATAATTTAAAATAAAAATTTTAGGCAAATTTTTTTATTAATAAAATCTTTTGAAAGCGTTTTGACTATTGTAGCTTGCTTAGAAGATCAAATGTTTATTTTTAAAAAATTATATGAAAATAATATGGATAAAGTATCTATATTTAAGACATACTTTGATACGTTTTTGGGTAAAACCAAGATAAACAAACTTTTTAGTTTAAGAATAATATTGATATTTTTTTTAAGAAAGATTTTTGTTCAATTCTTTTACTATTTTTATAAATCTGTAACTTAAAGAAAGTTTTAAAATTATTATATTTATATGTAAAAACTCAGAAAGTAAAATTTCCCGATTAATATAAAATTTGTAATATATTCGTTATCAAAAAAAAAAAATTGTAAACACACTTACCCAATTCACAACCCCATCCGTATCGTCGTATCAATCGTATTTTCATATTTATTTACAGTATTGTTAAAGTTTTGTTGGTAATTTTCATTAACAAATTTTATACAACATTACAACTGAATTTATTTTACATTTATTTAAACATTTATTTAAACATGAATTTCATATGTTTAGTTCGCGTCGTATATAATCAGTGTTGCCAAAAATTAGTTCTAAATTGCGCTAAATATTTTACAGAATATATAGAGAATTCTTAACTTTTTTTTTATATTATCTTTATTTTAAAAATGTAGTTTGCATCTTTGTTTTCTTTTAAATAAAAAATATTTAAAAAAAAACCTAATACTTTACATAAACAGCCTTACTGTCTAACCTAAATTAGAGCGTTGAGCGTTGCGTTAAATGGCATCTAGTGTTTACGCCGAAGTGTCCTACCTAAATAAGAGCGTATAAGTTGTGTCACGAACAGTAATGTTAACTTAACTTTTAAAGAAAACATAACTAAAAACATATAAAATAGTGAGTAAATCGCTAGACTTGGCGTTGTCAATATCGGATTTTTCAATTGTAAAGCGCTAACGCCGCGCTATTTCGGTTTGCTTCATTCAATTTGTATGGGCTTTAGCTGTAATACATATTAGCAAAACGAAGTGCTGAATGTGGAACGAAAAGTGCTTAAATGGTAACACTGTATGCAACCTCAAAAATATCATTTTCATGTGAATAAACAATTTGAGTAAAAGAAGTATTTATTTTTCAAAATAAACAAACAAACAAAATGGAAAATAATACAATAAAGACGGTAAGTTTATTTATATAGAATTATTTTCTAGTTTAAAACGTAAATACATAGACATTTACATATGCACTTTGCTTCCTTTAGCCATAACAATGATTTGACGTTTACAGATCCAAACATACCATCGATACAATAATAACTGGCCATTCAGAAGTCAATACACGATACAAAATACAAAGGATGTTCTGAATTGGATAACTTTATTTTATATTAAACTAGCTTAGAACCCGCTACTTCGTTAGCGCATTTTTTAATATATATTTCACATTCAAATTCTGTAGTAGTTTTTTAGATTTTCTTCTACCTTTATGATTTCTATCTATCTACTCATCTCAACTAAAATACATACCCCTAATTTACGTTTCTAGATTCATAAACTCAAAAAATCAAAAAAAGTACCCTTAAAATTTTTTAGGATCAATAGGCCCTAATTTCACATTTCTTGACTCATCAAGTAAAAAAAATTAAAAAGTACACTAAAAGTTGAAAAGGTAATATTTTGCCCCCATATGTGATTTTCTATCTCAATCGGGATTAATAGGCCCTAATTACACAGAAACTCACTAAATTTAAAAAGTACCCTTAAAGTTGAAAAAGTACTTTTTCGTCCCTTCATATGACTTTCTATCTTAATTAAAAGCCATAGATCCTAATTTTACGTTTCTAGACTCATAAACTCAAAGAAATTTAAAAAGTACCCTAAAATCTGAAAAAGTACTTTTTCGCCCCTATTACCCGAAATGTCTCCTTTCTTTATCCCAATATTAATGTTATTTAAATTTTATTATGTCATACTATTTTTTTTAAGTCTAAAGGACCCTGTGATTCAAATTTTATCCAAATTGACCAAGTAATTTACGTTTAAACGCATTTTACCGTTTTTCCCCTTATTGATACTTTTTTAATCCCTATTCAATTGCCAACATTTATTTCTCAAATAGATGTCTCTATATAAGTAGAAAGTTTTTCAACCTTTACATGAATACCATCAAATTTCACAAAAATGTTTTATTTTAAAAAAGTACTAAAAAAGGACAATTTTTATCCCTATAAGTCAGAATTTCGAAAAAGTACCAAAAATATATTCATATTTTTCAGAGATGTGTCGAATACAGTTAAAATACAATTTCTATGTTTATTGGTTTAAAAATTCAAGGGGCCCCAAAAAAGTACCAATTTGTAAATTTTACCCTTTTTTACCCTCTAATGACCCGAAATTCAAAAAAGTGCCAGACACGTGTCCGCCTATTTTTTGAGTATTTTAATGCTTTTAAAATTTTGTTTCTATCTTGTTTAGTTAAGAAGATATAAGGTTACCGATTTTTCCCTTTTTTACCCCCTAAATATTTGAATTTCTAAAAATATCTTCTTAGTGGATCTACGCAACAGGAGAGGAACATACAGTCCAAATTTCAAGTCTCTAGCTTTATTTGTTTGAGATGTGCGATGATTAATCAATCAGTTAGTTAATTTTAATCGTGGCTCATCCAAAATTTCAAAAAAAAATTTTAGCCTATTGTTCTTTTTGGACTATCAGTAACATGCTGTAAATTATTTCAAAGAAATCGGTCCAACAGTGTGGCCACCTATAAAATACAAACATACATACAAACATACATACAAACATACATACAAACATACAATTTTTTTTCTTCTTTATATATATAGATATTAAAAAAAGTTTTTTTTATTCAAAAAGCCTTACATAAAATTATTTCTAAACTTAATAATAAAACTCTTAATTATTTTTAAAACTATTCAATAAACTTTTAGTATCTGAATTTTCTAATAGATTCTCCTAAATTGTAAAACAATTGACAAACAAAACTTTAATATTAAAAATTAAATTATTTTATTTCTTTTAAGTGCAAAATCTAAAATGCTTACTTAGCCCAGTTAACAAACTTAAATAAATTAAATTTAAATAAATTTAAGTAAAATAACTTTTAACAAAATCCTCCTTTTAAGAAAAACATTATCAAATTTTCCCTACGAAAATATTTGTCAAGTATTCAAATTACACAAACAGCTCAGTACGTTTAAACGTATTTTGTTCTTTCTAATACAAAAATGCTATTGAAAAATACTTAAGTTGTGTGATGCAGTATTCATTTTTACCTACCAACCTAAATATTTAATTTTACATTTTACCAAAGAATATTCTCTTATGTAGACTTTTTTTTTTGACAAATAAGAGAAGTAGACAAACTACATGAGCCAAAAGACAGAAAATAAAAAATCTTCCAAAATTCTATTGTTAATTATACAAAAGTCAAAAATCAACACAATTAACATTTCGTAAACATTAACATCATGGCCTAATTCAAATTTTTTGAATATCTTGACAAGTAACTCAATCACACATACACCTTATATATACATACATATACAAAATTACCAACAAGAGCAATTGAGAAAAATTTATGTATAAAGATGGAAAACTATTCATTTAAATCTAGAAACAAGTCTAGTATTTTAAGCGAGAGCAGTATACAAATTACATTAAATTTTTATTAAAGTTTTGATATTTTTATAAAAGAAAATATAAAGATATTTCATGTTGTTCTCTATTATTATACTCTACACCACAGGTGACAAGGGTATATATAAGTTTGTCATACCGTTTGTTATTTCTACATTATTTATTTGCGACTCTATAAAGTATATATATTCTGCATTCTTATAGATAGAAAAGTGGACTCAACCATGTCCGTCTGTCGTCTGTCTTGTAAAATTAAGTTTTCTCAGCCCCTGATGTTGTACAAACCCGTTACAGATATCAAACTATCAGAAATATCCTCGAGCTTTTTTCTTATTAGTAATTGACTGAGATATAAGCCAAAAAAATACTACTTCTTTTCCACAAAAATTAATAATATTTGTGTGTAGAACATGCCTTTCGGATTATTAAAAAAATAATAAAAAATAAAACATACATGCATACATACATAAATACAAATATACATACAAACGTAAATACACTTTTTATTACATGCATACATTCATATTCACACGTGGTGAAGGGTATATAAGATTTAGCACGGCCGAATATAGCGCTCTTACTTGTTTTTTAACGAATATATATTTACGAAAACCATAAAAAGATTGTTTATTATAAAAAAATTATTGCCAGTCCATGATTATTAACAGGTTCTCATTAATCGAAATTTTTTTATAAATTAACTTAAAGCACATCTGTGAAAATATCCTAATTTGAAGTCATTACTAGTGTTAAAGTATAGACAAATAAAAAGAACATAATTAAGGTTTTTTTTAAATAAAAAACGTGTTTGAAATGATGCAAAATACTTCATTGAACAAAATTTAATATTGTTCACACTTTAAAATCTTATAATTATCTAAAAACCAACAACCTTCCGAGTCAATTTTTATCCATCTCTCTATGCGACTGAGTGGAGAAATTTAGAATAAAGTGGTCTGCCATGTTTTAAATTGATTTAACGAATAATACTTGTTCTTATAGAAGGACTGCTGCAACAAAATACGTCTCAAAGATGCTGTTATCCTGCAACAAGGTTGATGCTCATGCTCAAGTGACGGACCTCTACTTTATTCTAAATTTAAACTTCTTGCTTAAACTAAAAAAAAAATCAGTCAATGTATTGGTAATTTTATACAATCAAATAGCTTAATTGGTTTACTCTTGTTTTCTAACTCAACAATCATAAAAAATATATAATTTATTGAAACTCTTAAGAGTAAAAAACATTTGCCAAGTTTTTTTTTGAACTAAATGTATTTTAAAACAATTTTTTTTTACAAAACTTATAAAAACATAAATGCATACATATATAAATGTCTTTTGTATCGGCGTGCTTCGACCGGAACGATTACTTGAATGCCACATCTTTAGTACGAATTAAACTTTTCTTAAAGTTTTCTTTTAACCAAACATTTTTTACCAGCTCCCTAAATTTTAAACAATTCATCGAGTTGCTCACGTTAATGTATCAACGTATGTAAGTAAAATAGATCGCATATAAAAATGTATTAGTTGTGTGTGACTTTTCTATGTGTATTTTTGTTAAATATTTAAGTAAAAAATCGATAAGGATTCATTCCTTCCATTTTTCCAACTTAGAATTATTACAAAAAAAAAAAACAAATTGTAGCAGCAAGAACAACAAATCTTTTCAACCTTAACAAAAGCTTTAAGTACACAGCTTTGTAAACAGCAGCAGCAGAGCTTCTGCTTTACAATAAGCACACAAACTTACCGTAATCATCTACAAAAAAATTGAATTAAACTCAGGAGCAACCCACAACATTACTGCCGAATTGTGTTGTTTGACATTAAAGTGGGTCACAAGGAAAAAATCATTAATTTATAGTTTTTTCTCCTTAATATAGAAATAAAAAAATAACAGAACAAAAAAACGCAAAACAAAAGGAAAAGTAAGCAAAGCAGATGCATACAACCAACTGCAACCATATTTAATATGGTTTGACAGAGTGACGGTTTAAAGACTAAAGTTTGTTTAAAGGAATTTAAGCAAATAACTTTGCAAGCACGTCATTATTGAAATTTTTGAAGAAAAATATTAATAAGGTTGCATACAGGCACTGAAAAGAGAGGGCAGTAAAAAGACAAACAATTGTTCATAATAGAGATATTCAAGACCTTTATCTTATATCTGTATTAGTATACAGCCACTTGCTTTGTCAAATCAGTTTTTAAGGTAAAATAGTGTTAAAGATTTTTAGATAAATTTTATTATTGAAGTTATTTTAAATTAAAATAATCTACTGCCACTTATTTTATTTCATTTTGATTATTTATTATTGTTCAAAATTGATCATTGATCGACAGCATCAGTGCAAATGTCGTTCCCAAGCACAAGACTATTTATATGTTTGAAGGATCAGTGCGTTACGATTGCAAGAAGAATCAAGAGACAATAAAGCAATGTATTACTATGATTTTTTTTAAAGTGGAGCAGAAGCTAATGTACATTTTTTAATTTTTAATTTAATTTTCTTTAAAAGTATTTAATACATATCTTTTTTGTATTTTTTAACATATAAACGACAGGTACTATTGATGATACTCCATGAACACAATTTAAAAATTTTACAAAGATAGAATTATTTCCAAACCAATATAGAACAATTTTCAAAACTTAATTAAAAATTGTCTTATATTTTTAAATATTATAAAGAAACTTTAGCCAAGATTTTTAAAAAAACTTATAGCAATACTATTGAAAGTTTTCCACAAAGAGTTGTTGTAACAACTTAATATATTTTTAAAAAGGTGTTGTTGGTTGCAAAAAATAGTTTTTTGCTTAGAAAAGTGTTTATAAAAAAAAATCCCTCAACAAATAAAACAAAGAAAATAATATTCACACAAAAGCATATATAGTGTGCATAAAACAGTTAAACAAATGTTGCAAAGCAAATATACAGGATAGCACATTTTTTACCTTTTCAGATTCAGCAACCAGAGAGCCTCAAATAATAAGAGCTATTATTAATATAAGAGAGTCATCATTTACGAAAGAGTGTGTTAGTAATCCCTTAAACAGCAATAACAAACTGCATTGTTTTGATTTTATTTGCTGTTTCACCTAATTTTATCATTATTGTTTTCATCTTTATGCTACGCATTTAAAGAGGTGGAAAACCTTTAAACTTAAAGATATATTACGGCTGACCTTTGGACGTAAGTTGTTGCAAAGTGAAGGTTTTATTTTAAATTTAATAAATTTCTGAAGTGTTTAGCACTATGAGCACTTAAATTTATGCAGTTTGAGGTTTCTTGCCAAATGAATGCAATTGAAGTTATTTGTTCATTTGATGAGGTTTGGATATAACTTAAATTTCAATGTCTTTATTTGCTTAATGAAGTCCAATAGATCATAAATAAGCTAAAACTTATCATATCATAGATGTGTATTAAAAGTAAATTATACAAAATAATTATTAAGTTAGAACAACACAAAATACGTTATAACTTATGTAAGAAGAACTAACGAAATATTATTTTATTTATTTATTTTATTTCAGTTTGTTAATTCCCATACAACAAGAATAAATCTTATATTTAAAGTACAGGAAAACAATTGTAATTAGCGTTAAGAAATCAAACACTATAAAAATATATTAGCTATTATTTACTTATTCTATAAGGCATTACAATTAGCAATTTACTGATGAACAAAAAATTTACATAAAAACTGCTTAAAGATAATTGCGTTGCTATTAAGTTGTTGAGTTTGTGGACGAACATTTTAAAGACGGACAGCGTATTCAAAGAAATGACATTCAGACACATGAAGGCGGTGTGAAGGAATTATGATTTTCCTTCCTCTTAGCGATCTAGCAAGCCTAATTTTTTCGATAAGATATCGTGGAGCTTTTAAATTAATAATCTTATGGAGAAAAAATAGAACACGTATATTAAGCAGATTATCAAATGAGACACCATAAAGTTTAGAGGAAAAATTAGAGACATGGTCATATCTTTTCAAGTCATAGACATATCGGATAATATTATTATATAAAACATTCAACTTTCTTTTACTAGTTAATGGAATCACAGCATGCAAAAAGTTCACAACCGTAGATTAAACCAGGAAGAAGGTAGGGTTTTGCGAGTGGTTCCCTTATCTCCAAAGGAGTATAATGTTGTGGCGACCAAAGGCACCCAAAGGAATTACTGCCAGTTTTTATAAAATTAAAACAAAATTTTAATAAAAATTCTCACATGAAATTTTCTTCCAATTTTATAAGAACAGGCAGTTACTGTTTATTACTTTAAATAGATAATTTATCATATAACCTAACGATTAGTTTACAAAATATTCATATTTTTAAATATTTTTTTATGGTTTGTTGTTAATTTCAAACTGTCTATATGCTGCATTTCACTAGTTGCTTAGACCAGATCATCTGTAGACTTTGAAATTGATTTCTTAAAAAATTCAAAAATGTTGTATGTATATACCAGAGTTCAAATATATTAAACTAGCTTATTGTACCCGGCGTAGCCCGGGGTA
>NDXZ01021913.1:0-12957 GCA_003055125.1 Paykullia maculata
AAGTATATACATATATTCTGAATCCTTATAGATAGGGCAGACGATTTAGCCATGTCGCACGGGCGCGTTATTGGTATCGAACAATAAATTTTAATCAATTTCCCCGAAATTCTTGTTATTAAAAATCACCAAAATCCGACAATTTTTTTTTTACACAAAAATTATTATTTGAAAAAAAAACTATCGAGATATAGGAGAAAAAAAGTTTTTTTTACAAAAATTATATTTGTGGGATGCTTTTTTGGGAAATTTGAAAAAATGTACTAATTGACCGTGTGACAGTTTTAACCCTGTCGGTAAATGAAACCCTTTATATTCTTCCCCAACTACACATTCTTATTTATTGTAGTTATTGCTGTAAATTTTGTAGAGACTAATTGATATCATACTTAGTAATTTATTCATAAACCGCTCGAATTCAGAAACTACTTTATCTATAATACATCGCACGAGCATTGAGTTCTGTTGCCAATAATGTGAAACATCACTCTTAAATGTTACTACGTGAAGACTGTCGCCTAGGCGAATAACATAGCGTTGGCAATATCTTGCATCATTTTGGAAAATGTTGTTATTGGTTTGAACATTATCTCTTCTAAAACGGAACTTTGATCGTTTAACAGAGACAAAATAAAATCTCCAGGGCGTGGGGTCACGATAACACCATTTGGACCATGGATTCTATTCCTGCTCCTTTAAACTATTGCACTCCAAGTCCTTTCCTCTGTAGAAGATTTTTTTCACTTACCTTTTTAGGACTAGAAGATCTAAACGTATAAACGGATGGATCGAAAAGAACTAAATGTGACAGGAGTATCTACATTGCACAAGGAGTCCAGATATAATTCAGATTACCTAATAAATAAAATGTGGAAGTGCCCTCGACATCACCCTCATAGGGTGCATCGATTACCAGACACTGCAAATTCGGCCACCTAACAACTTTCACAGGAGCTATCATGACACGTTGGAGGAGACTATTCATAAACTTCTATGCTCCTGTCTTGCACTGGAAAATATTCGAATCGGAGACTTTCGAACTTGCAGGCTAGACACTCTTCCTGATGTTGCTAAGCCTAATATTATGCTAACATCTCATCCTTTATCAAGGACATTTTTTGTTTTCGATCGACATCGAATGCCGTAATTTACCCCCAGAAATCAAAACCATTGTGCTAATCAATGTCCGTTAAATCACACATACTTTTTATGGCTTTTAATATCAATTTTCTTTTATTTTCTTGTTTTCAATTAAAAACATTTGTTAAATAATACAATGGCAGGAAAATTTTGTAAAACAACATAACTATATTTCCTGTTTGCAAAGAAGGCTGATTTTTAACAACAAAGAACATTTTTAGAAATCATTAATTTTATGATTGGTTGTGGCATTTTTTAATTTTTCCTTTAAATGGCAAATTTGAATTGTGAAGCATTTAATAATAACCCATTTGCATATTTGATCAATAAAAATGTTGCACAATAATTTAAAAAATCTTATTAACGATGTTTGTTTGAATGTTGATGTTACACCATATATTTATACTCAAATGTTGTTTTATTATATTTAATTCTTCGAGTGAATTGGTATCACAAATTTGTGCCCAAATGGGCTTTTGTACTTAATTCCGGCGTCTCGATAAAACTTATCGGGTATTCCCAAGTTACATAAATACAGTTTGCCACAGTTGTTTGATGATATGCCATTCAAAGGTAGAATGGGCAAAATTGCATATTTAATAAAGACGTCAGGAATGCCACTTGGTGGAGGATCTATGGCCACTATGGATGCCCTAATAAAAAAAATATTTATGTATGTATTGTTAAGATTACTTTATAAGGAGTTAATTTTAAGCGTGTAGTAAGTTACCTGTTTTCACTTAGCCATTTTTTAACATCAATTGACAAATTTGAGGTATTTGTCGATAGTATCACAAGATCCGGGGTTGGTAATGCTAAGAAGAATATAACATAATGAAAATATTTCAAAATTAACGTTTTTAGTTACCATTCGCAGCATAAACTACTGTGTTGCCGGTGGCTTTAAAAAGAGAAATTTCTATGCTTTTTTGCTCAATATTGGGATCTTCCTCCAAGTATAACAAAACCTTAAGACCATGTGATGCCAACTGGCGACCAGTAGAAGCCCCTACATTACTTGATCTGTTTAAATATTATTAAAAAAAATACTTATTATTTATACAGACGAAATTATTACTTAAATATGTATTGCCTAAAATTTTCCGATTTCTCACAAATAATTGCCACTGTTGGCCACTGGTGACAATTATTGGGTGTTAGCCGGCGAGCTCCTCCTAAAAGGAGTATTGCTAAATCAGTGGCACCCCGCGCCAACATATCAAGTTGACGCTGCAACGATAGCCCGCATTTTTGGGCACAAGTTTCAATTGTTAAACGCACTAACGAAGGTACTGTAGGTATAATTAAACCCTCATCCGTCACAAAATCTTCTGAACCTTCAAATAACGATTCGATTTGTCTTAACTCAGCCGGCTCGCTAACAATGACATTCTCATCGTGCCGATATTTTTTTTGTTTTTGAACCGAAACAGCATGTTGTACAACATCAGGTTTTTTGACCGCCTCCAGTGAATCCCAAATGGCTTGCTTATCAAAAAGCGCCAAGTTGCCCTCGAAATCAAAATCTTCATGTAACAGTGGGTCGTCTACTGAAGTACCAAATGTCTGATTGTACTTTACACTGTTTTCTCGACGTAATTGTTTATTACGTTGTTTGTTAGGGCGACTCACGTTGACGTTGCCACTAACCCCATTGCTGTTATTTGTATAACCAGCACCGCCACCAGTTCGTTGCATTCTGTTATTTCCTTGACCCCCACCATTTCCACTTGAATACGAGGCACCACCATTGTTTTGGTTATTGTTACTATAATAAGTACCTTTGTTCTGTATGATGTCAATGGGCTTACTACTGCTTGCACCACTGCTGCTAAAACTTTCGGCATTGCAACTGTTAGATGATACTGAACAGCCAGCGCCAGTTGATCCCATACGCACTTCTACTTTATGAGGAATCAAATTTCCAAAAAATTTTGCCACACTATTGGAAGCCACGTTAGAAGTTTGTGGTGGTGGTGAAGATTTTGTGCTGCCATATGAAACCTGTTGCGCACTTGATGCTCTTGGTGTACTTTTTGTGGTGCTGTAGTAAAAGCAACAATTATAGTTACATTCGCTAAAAAAATTGAGGAAAAAATGATAGAGAGCTTACCTATTTTCATGGTTATTGGTGTTGTTAACTTTCATTTTTGTTAACTTTTTACTAAGTGCTGAATTTATATTTGAGCATTCTGACTCGAGTTGTTGATTGGAAGCTCTGCAATTCGCATTATTTTGAATTAATGCTGATGTACCAGCACTGGCAAAATTAGGTTGTTTAACGGGGGTCGGTTTATTGATAACCGACGATGTCAAAGTACTCTGTCCATTATATGATGGTATCAAACTAATCTTTGATATATCCGATGAGCGTAAGGTCACCTCAGCATCTTGTTTTCGTAAAGGAACTCCATTTCTAAATGCCCGTACAATTGTAATTTCCGATGAATTACATTGTGATATTATACCCTGAAAAACTCCTAATTTTGCATCACATTCAATTGAGACAGCTTTTCCCATCCAATCTTCTTCCATTTTTTACGTTTAATAGCGGTAAAATAAAACTACAATTATCAGTCCTTTTTTTATTGGTTTAATTTAAATATTTTCTTTTGTATGTATATAAATTTGAAATTATCAACAATTCTTTTGACTTGCTCACTTTTTTCTTAACCACTCAAATTTTTTACAAGCAAAAAAATTAACAAATTGGTTTTCTTTCATAAAAAAATAATCTACTTCTGGATAAATTATCGAGTTTAAAAATTTTATTATGGCTTAAATGATATTTTCGCAATTTTTTCTTGGAATAATCGCACGTTTCCATTAATTTTTATTAAACAAATGCCTTTTAGTATTATTTGTGCCTTCAGTTTCAGTTTATTTCCTTCTATAAAAATTTTCACGATTTCTCCAATAGACATTCACTTTAATCTTATTGGATGCATAGTTGTATAAAAGAGTAGGGTTGAGGGACAATTTCTCATGTATAAAAGAGTTTTTGAAATGAAGAAAGGTTACATATTTTAATTATCATAAAACTCTTTAGAATCCCTTGTTATATTATTGAATGAATTAAATATATAAAAATTTAGAGAAAAAAATGCCTCTACTCAGTAAAGTATCGTTTATCCGTTATGTTATTACTGAGAATAGCAATTAGCCGGGATTATTAAGAAAATATTTCTTACCAATCGGCAAGCAAGTCAAAATTATCACAATTATCCTTAATTGCAAGATATTTATTTTGCTATAATTTGTTGTAAGCAAGTCAACAACTCTAAAAGTTATCGTTAATATTATATATGAGAGCGTGTTAGCATATCGAAAAATTTATTAAATTCATATTTGTTTAAGTACATGAATAGGCAAGACTGTAAATTTAAATAAGGAATAAGCAACTGCGTGTATTCACGCATTTGCCGGTGTTTTTTACGTTTATCGTTTCTCTTTATTTTATTTCGGTTTATAAAAGAAATTACAGTTTTTGGCAAAATCTAATAAATTTTAAGTTCAAACTGGTGTTCCTGGATTTTGTTTAGTTTTTTCTTTGGTTATTTATTCGGGGAAGAGAGTAAAATGTCCGATGACGATATACAGTATGTTAAACGGCAAAGAACACTTTATTACGGTTCACTAGAGGACGCTGAACGTAAACGTATTTTGACCGGAACGACGTCGAATCCAACAGGGACCTCTACGTCGCAACTAGAAGATATTGACTCGGATGAAGACTATGACGAGCAAAAAAAGCATGGAACGACAATAGCACCACCTACAGCCGCCGCCCTAGCAAATAAAATCGACGATGATTATTTTGATTTGGAAACAGAGGTATCAAAGGACAAGGTAGCTCTTCTAGAAGAATTTGAGCGGAAAAAGCGAGCACGACAAATAAATGTCTCTACAGATGATGGGGAAATCAAAAGAAATTTACGGCAGCTTAACGAGCCTATTTGTTATTTTGGAGAAGGACCAGCTGAGCGCAGAAGGCGTCTTAGAGAATTATTGGCTTCTTTAGGGGAAAATGCTATAAAACAAAAGTTAGCTGAGGAGGAAGTAAGAAAGCAATTGCAAAAAGAACAGGAAACTACATGGTACCACGAGGGACCAGAAACTCTAAGAATAGCACGTCTATGGATTGCCGATTATTCTTTGCCAAGAGCCAGAGAACGTTTAGAGAAAGCTAAACAGGCTCTTGAAGTGCCAAGTGCTACCAGAGCAGGCCGCATGGTGGAATTACAAAAACGTCTACAATCATTAGCACCATATTCCAGTCAAGTGGGAGATACCCGACCTTTAGGGGGATGTGCTTTTAATCACGATTCGTCCCTGCTGATGACATCATCCTGGTCAGGTTTGTGTAAAGTTTGGAGCGTACCAGATTGCAAACTTGAACAGACTTTGCGCGGGCATACAAGTTATGTGGGAGGAGTAGCTTTTCGTCCCGGCGTCTCATTCAAAGAAAAAAATGTGGTAGCAATGGCGTCTGGGGGCCATGATGGAGCTGTAAAACTATGGGGATTTGACTCTGAAGAATCTATTGCTGACATAACGGGACATATACCCCATCGGGTATCGAAATTAAGTTTTCATCCCTCCGGAAGGTTTTTGGCTACCGCATGCTATGATGCATCGTGGCGCTTGTGGGACTTGGAGCAAAAGACTGAAGTACTTCACCAAGAAGGTCATGCCAAGGCTGTTCATTGCCTAAGCTTCCAATCTGACGGAAGTGTTATCGTAACAGGTGGCTTAGATGCCTTCGGCAGAGTTTGGGACTTACGAACAGGTATTTAGCTAAAAATTTGCTTTTTTAACTGTTTTAACCATAATTGAAAAACTTTTAGGCCGTTGCATTATGTTTTTGGAAGGTCATTTGGGTTCTATATTTGGTGCTGACTTTTCACCCAATGGCTATCATATTGCCACGGGGTCCCAGGATAACACATGCAAAATATGGGACCTTCGACGTCGTCAATCAGTCTACACAATACCGGCTCATGTTAATCTAATTTCCGATGTCAAATACCAACGAGATGGTGGCAGTTTTCTTGTAACGTGCTCTTATGATTGTACCACTAAAATATGGTCAAACAAAACATGGCAGCCTCTTAAAACTTTACAGGGCCATGATGGAAAAATTGTATCATTAGATATATCACCGGACTCGCAATTTATTGCTACTACATCATTTGATCGCACATTTAAATTGTGGTCTCCAGAAAGTTAATTCGAATTCTAATTGTCTAGGCTATATAACAAACATTGTTAAAAAATAACCATACAAGTTCATTTATTTCATAATGCTGTTGAGAAGATAATACTAAATGTTGGCTCATTTCTTTTAAGTATTTAGAAAATATTCAACATTCGTATTCATGTTTTTATTTATTTTGATCGTTTGTATTTTTTGTTAAAATAAAAACCAATTGTTAAACTAAACAACTAATATTATAGGTATTGAATTTATTTGAAGAAGTTTTAACAAATTTCTAAAAAAGTGAATTTATTAAAAAAAAATTTCAAAAATAGAAAATTTAGAAAATATTCTTTTAAAAGCGGTAAGTGCTATTGATTTATTTATTTAATATTTGAAGTCTAACAGACATTTTTTTATACATATAATTTAAGTTATTAATTTAAAAAACATTTCTGTCAAATCATAAGAAACTAAGATAAACATACTGCATAAGTACATCGTACATACATAAGTATTTATATGAAAATTCGCAAAAATTATTTTTTCTGATAAATGTTGATAACCTCGAAATATTTAATATATAAGATAAATCTTACACACGCACATTTTTGCACAACCAACGGAACAAAATTGTGCAAAACTTTACAAATTACATGGAACAAATTTTTATAAGTTGTTTAATCAGTCCGCCGACTCAGTAAGCCTTTAAAAAAAAATATTGAAAAAATGTACTTACATATACATACATATGTAAGTATACTTACCCTGCAGGAAGCCTGGGGTCAAGTGTCTCCAAGTCACCACTTTTGTCGACTATTATGGTGACTTTTTGGTCTCCAAGTCACTACGTTTGTCGACTATTGTGGTGACTTTTTTGTGATATTGTCAACAAAGCGTCAATACTTTTTATATTACAAGATAAAAGTGTAGACTAAAATTACTAAAATCTACTAATGAATAACCGGTTCCAATGTCTACATATGGTCCCAAAAGAACCACCTAGTCAATAGTACCAATGTCAGTAGTGGATTTTCTGGTGACTAGTACTGGTGACTGTGTCAATAGTAAGTCAGTACAGTTTCAGTAAAAAAAAATTGCAACGGAACTTGATTTTACTCTTCCGTTTGATATTTATTATTTCAAATTACGCTAATAAATTAACAACATTCTGTAAAAAGTACAAAATTACTTAGTAAGCAAAAGATGTCGTTTATAATTTAGATCCATCCAAATAAATAAGCATTTTTCTTTACATTGCTATTACATATACATTTAGGCTTGTTGTTGTTTTTTTTTTTTTGCTAGCGAATTTTGTATCTCACCCAAGGTAGATTTAGATTTTATTGTATCATGATCTCACCCTTGCATTGTGTTTATGTATGTACATATGTATGTATCATTCGTATAACTTCTTAGTATGGGTTTTTTTTTATTTGAAGTTGGTTAGGCTCAACTTTATTAATAACTTTAAAAATGGAAATATAGGGTGACTTTCTAAACGCATCTTGTTTTGCAGTTATATGAAGGTACATACATATGTAGGTATGTACATATGTATGTATATTTCAACTTATTCGTAAATGCATTCATTCTATACTTTTACCATTATTTGATATGTTCGGTGTTTTCCAGTTTTCTGTGACTATTATAAATTGAAAGCCAAAAAATATTAAAAAAAAAAGTTTTTCTTTTCTCGATGCAATCGAAATCAGGTTTTATTTTTGTCGCGTTCTAAATCCCATATTTATTGTCAATATGTATGTATGTACCTATATTGAAAACCTACCTTTTGCACCAAACAAAAACTCATGTGCAAAAGGTTGCAAATGATGCTGTAAATTTGTTTACCAGGAACATCGTTTTATTTTATGTTGGGAAAATTGCCGTAGTTATACAGTACAGTGATGAATTTACGAAAAGGCTCATTAAAAATGTTTTTAGTAAACAACACATTTTTTTCATAAAAATTACCCAATAATTTTACCATCCACAAATAGTGCAAGAATTTTGTTGTCACATTTCTTTGCAAAAGATAAGGTTTTACAAACCCTCAAACCAATCTATAACACCGTAATTAAATGATAAATACATATGTACATATGTTTGTATGTATGCATGTAAGCGTGTGCATGTCAATATATTTAAAAACCCCTTTATTAGTTGAGTTTAAGTTTCATTTCTTTATTGAGTTAATTATTCTAAATTACATATGTATATGGTAAAGTATTACAACAGTATGTATGTATAAAATATTCGCTAAACATAAAAGGATAAGTCTATTATTTTTGACTGAGATTATTTTTAGTTGTTTCTTTATAATCTTTTTTAAACGTACATACATACATACATACATATGTATGTAAAGTTAGTGATATACTTACATATGTAGATATGTATGTATTAATAAATGCAATATAAATGAGTTTTTAACTTACAAACTAAATTCTTAACATTATATAAAATTGCACATTAACAAAAAATCGCATTGCCACGTATTTTGAAATTAAAAGCAACCTTAATATATACATATGTACATACATATGTATGTATGTATGTATATAAAAGTTGCAAAAAATTTATACTTATAATAAATTTAATTTATATTGACTAAAAATACACTATATATATGTATGTGTTATATGTGTGTGTGTGTGTGTATTCTATTTTTGCAGACATTTACACATTTATTTAGTTTTGTCACTTGATCTTGACCTTCGTTTGTTTTTTATTTTATTTTTTTTTTTGTAATAATTTTATGTCTTAAAAAATTGAGTGCTTGCTTTCGTTTTTTACCCATCTCCAAACCAAAAACATATATTTACATACATACATTCATATAGTATATGTATGTATGTCATTTTATCGTTCAGTTTGTAACACATTGAAATGTTAATTTAAGAAAATCTAAGACGATCCAGCTATATCCGTTCTTTTGCCCGTGTGTTGAAAGTTGAATAAAAAAGACTTAGGGGGATCAAATTTGGCTGAAATATGTACATATGTATGTAGAAGTGTTTGTTACAAGATTTCTAATTTGGTGGTGGATCATTTAAAATAGTCTTCATTTACACAGAAACATCAGGTGATGCCTTTTGAAATTCCGATTTGGGTGATTTTTTTTCGTTATTCTCTTCGGGCGCTATATCAATGCGGTGCGCTTTACTCCACACAACTAAGTCCATTATGAAGGCGAGAAACATTATGCCTGCAGTTATACCTGAAAAATTTAAATCGAACAAGTTTGTATTGGCGATAACTGATTCTAAGTCATAAAGATTTTTTTTAGCAAACAGAACTCATTCATTTATGAAAAACTATTAATGATATTTAGAATATTGGTTTTGTAATATACTATATTAATTGGCAGAGGAATATACTTTTTTATTACTTCAATTAAAATAAATAGATTTAATAAATTTTTAATAAAAATTTTGAGGAAAACTTTTAATTTTTTAACTTTTTAAAAATATGTTAAAATTTTTTAGTAAAATGTTTAAGTTAAAGTAAAATTTTTCATTTTCAGTAAATTTAATCTTCTTTGTAAATTTTAATTTTTTAGTGAAATGTTAAATTTTATTAAAATTAAATTAAATAAGTTTAAGTAAATATCCAGTAAATTTGTACATTTTTAGTAAAAGTTTTTATATTTTTTTTAGTAAAACTAAAATTTTTATTATTTTTTTTTTTAATTTTTAGTAAATTTTTAATATTAATGGTTTTTTTATAAACATTTTTAGTTGTCAGTGAATATGTTCTCAGTTTTAAGTAAAATTTTAAAGTTTCTAATTTATTTGTTTATCGTTAGTGCAACCAAGCGCTATGCCCGACCTTTTTTTAATGTTGTTTATTTAAAAAAAAGTTTTTAAAAGTATTTTAATAATCATTTTTTAAATTTATTTATTATCAATTATCTGGGAAAGAAAAAAAATGTCTTTTACATTAATTTAAATATTTTTTTTTTATCGATTAACAGTGATTTCCTTTATTGTCCCAGATTAAAGGCATTATTTTTTTTCTATTGCTATTAAACAATCAAACACAATGTTTGCATACGATGAAAGGGAAGCACCTGTTTCATCTGTTTACTTTTGTTAAATTCACTGTGTTCTGCCAAAAATATTTTTTTCCTTATACTATTTAAACAAGTACATAAAATCCTTGTATACTTTATACATATATTTGCATACAATAATATTCATTTATTAATTAATAAAAAAAAAATATGTATTAAAAAAATCTACTCAAAATTTGTTCTCAATAACGGAGACTAAATTCATTATCTAGAATGCTTCCGGTCCCGACAATAACGGTTAAAAATTTCTGATCGTTTGATACCAATACCGTGTCCCTACGACATCGGGGGGCTGAGAAAAGTTGATTTTAACAGACGGACAGATACACAGATGGACAGACGGACATGGCTAAATCGACTTCCCTATCTATAAGGATTCAGAATATATATATACTTTATGGGGTCGCAAATCAATATTGTAGAAATTACAAACGGAATGACAAACTTATATATATATACCCTTATCACCTTAGGTGAAGGGTATAAAAAGGTTTTACCTAATTGATTCGAAAGTAGAAGTAGATTCTGTGCGTTAGTGTACCATGCCGTTTTTGACGCAAACAGTATACATACACATTCTCTACAAAAAAATATAAAATACACAAACAATATTATAATGTAAATGAATTTCTTCATAAACAAATTACGGTACACAACGATTGTGAGCCGACAACCACCAACAATACGATAACGTACCGAACTATTTTAACGTACACGTAGTGTACTTTAGTGTACCAGTTGTGTATTAACCATTTAACTTATTATAAAAAAAAGAGCGCTATATTTGGCTGGGCCAAATCTTATATACTATTCACCATGTGTGGTTTATTTGGGCAAATGATCCAATTTTTTTCAAATATATCTTTAGTTAATCTTAAAGCTGCAAAACAATAATTTTTTTTGTGTAAAAAAAAATTAAGAAGAAAAAGAGGCAGTCGTCTTCTTTTTGCTTACATCTCAGCCGGTTATGGATGGATCTTGCCAGTTTTTAATACCGATTTTCTCGAAAGTATATCCAAATTAAAAGTTTAAGTACTTAAAAATATTTTGTTGCCTTAAAATTTACGACCGTTACGCTAAAGTACACTACGCGTATACTAAAATAGTTCGTTACATTATCGTAGTGGTTGTGTTCGTCGGCTCACAATCGTAGTGTACCGTATTTCGTTTTTCACAATTCACAAACACTAAAAAATGTTTTAGAGTTTCTGTTCTCAAAAAAAAGAAAAAAACATTATGTTAGTGTACTGTTTTTCGAACTCTGAGTAGAAGTGGTAATAAAAATTGCAAGTTCAAGTATCATGTTCTTATCTCTCTATTTGTTTTAACCCACCCCATCTTCCCATTCATCATTTTGTGCCGCTCTATCCCGCAAAATTCTTATTTGGGTTTTAAATTATTTTCTAATACATACATATGTATGTATATATCGTCATATAAAATGCAAAATAACGTAACATCACTTTTCATAAGTTTACAGGAGAAGCAAAAAACGAAATAAAATGGAAACTACTTAAGGCATTTTAGTAGACATTTTTTGGTTATGACTTAATTATTTTCGATAGCAAAAATTTAAAATTTTGTACACATACATACATATGTATGTAATTTAATTTACTGAATCGTACTAAATAAAAAAATAAATTTTGGATTTTTTGATGATACGTTATTTTGCATTTTAGATGACGATATGTAAGTATATACAACATTTTTTATATGTATCAAAGGTCTACCGATGAACTGGCATAATCACCAGATTGAACAAAACCAAACCAAATAAATTAAAATTTTTGAATGATTAATATCTTGAATTAAATAATTTTAACGTATCAATAAAATCTGTATTTTTTTAATTTTAAGTAAATTTTTATATTTTTTATTTAAATTTACAACTTTCAAAGTTATGGTGACATTTTAAATTCGTTTTTTTTTTTTGCAGAAAAGACGATTATTATTTACTACAAATTCAACGCAATTTAAGATTAAAATTCGATTTATGGTAAAAACTAAATTATTTTAATGAAAATTTAATTTTTGAAAACAAAAAAAATTATGTATTTTAAAAATTTACTGTTGGCAAAACGGAGGTTTTATTGTTAAATAATGTAGATAAATGTAATAAACTTACCTAAGAAATAATGCCTAAATGTGTCGGCATCATAAAGAGAACATGCACCATGTTTACCACATACAGATCTCCAAATAAGACAGGCTGAATCAACCACTGCGCCATAAATAATTGGACAAGGAACATTACCGAAAAGACCAATTGACGATTGTATTAAACCCATTGCCATAGCTTTATCTAT
Source organism: Paykullia maculata (assembly GCA_003055125.1). Lineage (NCBI taxonomy): Eukaryota > Metazoa > Arthropoda > Insecta > Diptera > Rhinophoridae > Paykullia > Paykullia maculata. The sequence goes on from NDXZ01021913.1 coordinate 12,722, forward strand.
AAGCATGTACATATGTAATAAAAAGAAATTTTATAAAAAGTTTAACCAATAGCGACATAAGTAGGTGACTACGTACCCTTAGGATGTGTACAACGCATTACCAAAAGCATACTGCCTACCTCCGAAGTCGAATGCATAAAAACACAAATTGCGAATATAATTATGAAAATAATAAAATTCTTACAATTGCTATCACAGTAACCACTAATGGCCTCATATAATATGTTTTCATCATC
>NDXZ01021918.1:0-14362 GCA_003055125.1 Paykullia maculata
TAAGTTTTTTTTTTTTACTCAAAAATTATTATATTTGTACATTGTAAGACATGTCTTTTGGGGAATTTAAAAAAAAAAAATGTTCGATTTTTAAGCAAAAAAAATTTTTTTTCGAGATATAAGCAAAAAATATTTTTATTTTTTGTTTGTTTTTAACACAAAAATGATTATATTGGGAAAAAAAGAAAAAAAAAAGTTTGTGTATTTTAAAAAAAAATTTACTAATATACATACATAGAGAACGTAGTGAAGGGTATATAAGATTCGGTATAGCCGAATATAGCGCTCTTACTAGTTTTTAATTGTATAGCAAAAATGTTTTTTTTTTAAGTTTTCTACATATATTCCTTTTTAATTTTTCAGGTTTATTTTATATAAAAATATTTTTTGTTGTTTGCGTGTTTTCTTATTGTTTGTTTTAAATTTGTTCTGCAAATGCATGAAACTGTTTCATTAAGATCTTTGTATTACACTGTACATACATACTTAATTTATTGTCAAGTTTTATATTTTTGTTGCCAATCATATTTAATATTTGTTTTGTCTACTTTGTCTATTTCATTGGCGTTATTTTATAAGAAAAATTTTAACACCACGCTTGTAACCGCCACCGACTGCGTGGTGACCGGAGTTAAAAGAATCATGTGTGTTAGTCCAGGTTGTTAAATTGTTTGTGTTTAATCGTGTCCTCTATATTAAGGTTTTGCACAATGGTAACACTTTGCTTTGTTACCCATTGGTAACACTTTCACTAATTCTAATGGTATAACTACACAAGGTAAACTCATTGCTACAACAAACACAACACCAACAAAGCAACATGCATTTTGTTTTTGTATAAAAATTCGTAATGTCAAACAGTAACACAAAAAAAAGCAAATAGAAAAAACAGAACAACAATTTTATATAATTTGTGTATAAACGAAAATGAAAAATCAAAACAAACAAACAAATTTTGACAATATAAATTTTAACTGAGGTAAACAGCTGATGATCAGATGGGTCAATAGGTCTACCTGGTGTAGTTATGCCATGCATGATACCATGTTCTAATAGTTCTCTGAGCTGTTTAAAAAAATTATTGTTTTTGATTTTTGAACAAATCATGAATGAATGCATTTATATTTCAATTCAATTAATTTTTTGAGTAAGAAGAATGCATTTACGTCTTTTATTTCATGATAAATGCAGTCATAATTATACCCTCCACCACAGGTGTCAAGGGTATTTATAAGTATTTCTGCAATATTCATTTGTGACCCCATAAAGTATATATATTCTGGGTCCTTATAGATAGGGAAGTCGATTTAGCCATGTCCGTTTGCCCGTATGTCCGTCTGTAAGTCTGTTAAAATCAACATTTCTCAGCCCCCCGATGTCGTACGACCCGTTACTGGTATCAATCAGAAATTTCCCCGAGATTCTTGCTATTGAAAATCACCAAAATCCGACAATTAACGAGATATAAGCAACATTTTTTTTTTACCGAAAAAATTATTATACATAACTATTTGTCTGAAAGACATGCCTTTTTGGTAAATTTGAAAAAAATTGACTATTTGGCCCAGAATTAGCGAGATATGGGCGTAAACCTATATAGACTAAAATTTATATCATACAAAAACCAAGTTTTCTAAGCCTTTAAATATCTTTCGGACATGTAAATATGTACGTACGTACATACATAATTACACGTAGTGAAGGGTATATAAGATTTGGCACAGCCAAACATAGCGCTCTTACTTGTTTGATTTAATTTATATAAATTAAATTTGTTTTAATTCATGGGGATTTAAAAAAGCAAAGATTATCATACGTTTACAGTTCAGATAGTACTTATTACAAATAACAAAATTTTACTACATTGCTCGCAACTTTGTCTACATAGTTACCGTATTGGCACAATCCAAGTTGCAAAAAAAGGTTTAACAGAGTTAAATAAAATTTACAACGCAAATAGCTCAGAACCCAGATTAGCACATATGATACTTTAAAATACATTTGTAACATTTTTACCTGTTATGTATAGTACTTCTTTTTAGTATGTATAGGTGATATTGCATGTGTCTACGATTTTGTCTGCTTTTGTTACATGATTAGCAGTTTTTGCTGAAGCTACATAGATCCTAACAAACATGCAAACGCTTACATTTATTTTATAAATAGAATAATCTATAAATAACTGCACAAGAACTATACATTTAAAATTTAAACAATTTAAAATTCAGAATATAGAGTATAAAAAATTAACGGATAGTTTTTCAAATAGATAGTTAAAAAAACTTGTAAAAGTTTCGAAATTAGTAATAATAATAGTCATTAGTTGTCGCTAATGGTTAAATCAAATCAAATGTATTAGTAGCAACTTTTAACGCTTAATGCGTACAAACAATTCATCTTTCTATAAACTTTAAATATACGTTTATTTATTTTGCGTATATGTTAGTAGCAACTTAACATTTATTGCTCATAAAATATTAAGGCTATTTACGTCCCAAACAATATATGTATATTCCTTGTCAAAATCTGATGTATATTGTGAGCATAAAAAGTGAATTGTCTAGTAAAATGTTAAGCGGGCATTTTAAGAAAATAAATGGAGAAGAAATTATGAAAATATTACTTCTTATTTTTTATCTGTGTGTAAGAAGTTTTATTAAATCGAAGTATCATTTCTTTTTATTTAATTCATCACTTTGCGATTATTTAGTAAACTAAACGCCATAAAGACGTCTTTTTATAAAAAAAATCAAACTTTTACCCTGCTTGTGTTTTGCTACTAGTGCTTTAAAATTACACTCATGCCCATGATCATTGGATCTTCGGCATGGACAAAGATTGTTAACTTATGCCGAAATTCACTGTCATTAGCCAATGATATTTAATTCACAACTCTTAGTTTGTTATTAGTTAAGGATAACAATAGTTATCATTTTAGTTTATAAATAGATGACTAACAACTATGAATTTCGGTCTTAGTGATATCGAGAAAAGAACTTGCAACAACAGCAGAACTGCTAAGCACACAATACATTATCAAAATGCATGACATCTAAATCATTTAAGTATGCATGAAGAGTTCATGCATGTACAGCAATGTATTTGATTTTGCGCTATAAAGACAATGTCTATCAATAGCTGACGACGACACTCTTTTGACTATTTTGACAGTGTGCGTAAAACTAAAAAAAAAAAAAATAAAGCACTTTTGGCTTTAAAACAAATTTTATATACAGAGCTGGACATAATTATTTTCGCACTGCACTGTGCGTTTTCTTTTTGCACTTATTTGTATTCTTTAAGAAACTTAAAACCATCAACATATATTCACGTTGGATTATAATAGAGACAATTCACCCATTACACATTTATTCATATTTATTTTTAATTTTTCATTTTATTTTATTTATGTCATCTATTTTGCTTGGTAATAATAAGAACTTTTTTTTTAAATACAATTTGCTTTCATTTTTTTAATTTAATTAAATAATTTTTATTTATCTGTAATAAATCTAAAGAGAATGCTGCTCATTTTTAATTTGTAATGCTTTTTGCGAAAAATCCTGATTGTAAATTATGCCCGTGTCTAACAAAAAAACGGATGAAACCTATAAAATAATTCTGTTATCCATGATTTTATTTATCTTAGCTACGCTGGACGTCCATGTGGTGCTTCGACTGCTACTGGTTCCAAGGCTCAACATATACGCGAATTGAATGCCTTATTAAATGATGCCACCAGTATCTAAATGACTCTTAGATAATAATGATGTGACAAAAACATCATCGTTGTTTTTTTGGAATATTTTTAAAACCCAGGCACATTTTCTAGTGACAAAATCTTGATAGATAATTGTATAACTAAGAAAATGTAGTTTAAACTTCTTTAAAAAAATCTTTTCTTAAGTTTTGAATATCCGAATCATTTGAGGATTAAAAAAAAACCCAAAACCAACCAAACAATGAAAAACTAAATGGAAATAAACAATTATTTTTAATTACATATTATTTATTCAAAATATTATTTTATTATTACAAAAAGAATAAAAAAGTTACATAAAAATTTAAGGCTAAAAAGAAAGAAAAAACGTATATTATTTTAATTGCAAATAAAAAACTGTTTTGTGTTTAGAATTATAATAAAAGCGCATGTCAAAATAGTAATAACTATCAGGGATTTATAAAACTGTGTTTATTTTATTTTTCATTGTCCTTATTATTTGAATTATTTTATCCAATGTATAGAAACTATAAGAACTATTAAACTACATATATTTTTTTGCCTCTTTTAATTTTAGTTTTGTTCAAGTATTATTATCGTTTTGTTCCGTTTCTTTTTTTTTTAGTTTTTTATTATGTATTTCTGAAATAAATTTTTTGTGACTCTTCTTTAAAAAAAAGTTGAATTAGAGTGTTTTTTTTTGTTTCGTTTTTAATTTAAAAAAAAGTGTTACTGTAAACCAAGCAAAATATAAGAGTTTACACTGTGTGTAAACTTACTAATGTTTTATATGTTAAATATAAATTAATTTATGTTGATTACAATTTTCAAAAATTTTGAAATAGTTAAACATTTTTAAACGAATTTAGTTTATGTAAACAATTTGTCAAAACCGTTCTCCCCAAAAAGTGAAAAATTTTCCATCGTTACAAGTAATTTTTATTATTGATAAAATTGTTCAGTTGCTCAAAAGAAATAAAATAATCAGTTCAAAGTAAAGGTGAATTATAAATAATTTTAAAATTTTTAAGTGAGAATATAAACATTTAAAATCTTTTTTTTTAATCTGGCAACCACAATCATAATTACAAGTCTAGTTATTCTAAGTAAAATTTGTAAAATGTATTATAAATATATAGAAGAAAAAGTATATAAAAAAGACTTAATCAAAGGCAAACAGATACTTGGATGTTATGAATTGTGGTATTTGGACATGTCATAGAGTTTAATTCCAAAGGGAAGTGAAATTAGGTTAAATTTGCTTCTTTAGAAAAACTTTAACGATTTTTCTCCTTTCGCACTTAAAAGTAAAAAAAAAATTATGTTTTATGGAGCACAAAAAATGTTCCTTTAAAGAAGATTTTAGTGTAAAAAATTTATTTAAAATGTACAAAATAAACAAAATCAGAGGAAGATAAAAAAAAACGATTAAAATGAGAAGTACGAATTAAAATTATTTTCAAACCAAATGCGTAACAAATCAAATTTTCTATGTTTGAATTGATATAAGCCTGCTTTTTCAAAATACAAACATAAATAAAAAAAACTCATTCAAATGTTTCAAGGCACTTTCATGGTATAACTAGTTATACCATGGGCACTTTCATATAAAAAATCGTATTCAATCAGCAGATTGTTTTTTTCTTTGTGTAGTGCTTAACTTTATCTATGTTTGTTTTGATTATTTTGCTTACAACCAATTAAAAGTATGAGAGGGAGGTGAAATGACACCTGTCATACACTTAAACAAAACGAAATGCCAGTTGTTTTTGCATTGTATCTTTGAATATACCTGATGAATATGTCCTAAATGATTTTTATAAATTAAACAAAAAAAATATGGCAAAATTTTTTATAAACAAAATAAACACGATCAAACGTTTTCGGTTTATTAAAAATTTTGTATAAATATTTGAATCTGTCAAATATTTGCTATATTTCTTTTTCTTAAACTAAAGAACTTATCTACAAATTTTCTCAAAAATTTAAAAATAGTCGAAACATTTGCTGCAATTAAAGAATTTATGAAAACTTTGTGCGAATAGAAAATCGAAGATTTTCCTTTAAATAAAGTATTGAATAAAATTTTATCAAATAGAGATTTAATTTAAATATTTTATACATGAAATATGTTTTAGTATACATACTATTATATCCAATTATATAAACACGGAAAATTGTCCAACAATTACATATGTATGTATGTACATACTTACATAGCTGTTTTAAAAATAAACAGCAGCATCTATGTATCTACATACATACATATGAATGTAACAAAGTAAAGTAAACAAACTTTTTATACAAAAATTTTTCATTTTGAAAAAAATTTGTGTTGTGAGAACAGTTATCATTTTTATTGCTATTTTTTTATTATTGTTGTTTTTTTTTATTATTGAATTTAACGATTGTTTATTTTATGTCTTGATACCCCTGTTCTGTAACTTGTGAGAAGTTTTTGAAGCGAAAAAAAATTATAATAATCATCTGGTTGTAAACAGTGTGATTAAGTTAATATTTATTAAAAACAATTGACTTTCTCTTACTTACCCTTTTTTCAACAAGGCGACTATAAATTTTAGAATTGAAACCATTCTCACTTAAAATACAAAACATGGGCAGTGTTTAATTATCTATTGGGTCGATTATAGATGGCAACCGAACCTAAGTTGCGTTGTCAGTTGCCAGAAATGTTATAACAGAATTAGCATTTAGAATTGGCTTTTAGCAGCTGTTAACTTTTTCATGCAAAGTTTAATGATAATAGCATCTGTAAATCGTAGTTTTCAGCTGGCATCGCCACTGAAGATCGGATGCCATCCCAAATCGACCTATTTATCTTTTTTTTAAGCTAAAATTTAAATATCTGATCAAAGTATCCACGTGATTTTAGTTTGACACTAATTCTTAGCTTAATTACTAATGGGGTGATGAACTGTTAACCTTATGAATAATTCCACCTTTTGGTACGTTTTACGTCAATCAATTTAAATCTTGTATAACATACATATTATACATATTAGCTTTAGTAATGAAATACATACATACATATTGTCAATACAAATGCAAAATAACTCACATCAATATATGAATTCTTGAGATGGAAATAAATTGTCAATCATTAAAAAAACATATTTTAATTATGATATTTTGCATTTTAGATGACGATATGTAGGTATCAGGGGGGTATTTTTTTTAATTGATTTAAAAAAAATCGGTTTCAGTGTGGGCCAAGGTAATTTGTTTAAAGCTTTAATTTATAAATTAAAAAAATACAAATCTTTAACAGCAAAGATAACAAGTTTTTACTAAATAAAAAAAACTAAACAAGTTAAATGGACGAGTTATAATATATATTTTTTTCTGTAAGAAAAAAATCAGTTAATAAATATAATACGATACTTTAGTTATTTAATTAATTATCAGATAATAAATTTAAGGTTAAATGTAAAAGAAATGTTTTAAGGACGGCATTTTCAACTATTTTACAAAAAAACGTTAAGCTTAAAAACAAACTAAGTTTAAAAAAAATATTTAAAAAAAAAACTAAAATAATTGTTGCATAGAACGCTATGTTTCTATTTGAAAATAATATGTTATTTAAAAAACCTTACCTTTGTTTTGAATGGTCGATTTTTTGAAAATATGCACCCCTATTTAAAAAAAAAATATTTTTTTAAACAAATTTCAACAACAAAAAAAAAATTATAAAAATGTTTATCACTATTGCACGGTACGAGAATATACATAAAAATAAAAAATTATTAATAAATCGATACGATACTAAAAAAATTTGATTTGGAATTGTGTTTTTATGATGAGAAAGAATTATTTTATTAATTTTCTTTTTTTATAAAAAAAGAGGGATATGTGTCGGAAGCACAGAAATCTCAAATAGGTGAAAAAAGAACGTTATAATCAGACAAGCTTGACCATATTAGCAAAGGTTATTGCATTTTCAATAGTGCGAAGTGATTTCTTAAGGTGGCCCTTTTTAAAAGCTTGAACTAAATAAAAATCGACTAACAAAAAATTTTGTGTTTACATAACAACTATCTGCAGTTAAATTGTGTTTGATTTCAATATTTATATTAGTTTTATAGCTGATTAACTAACGATTAACGGGAGTGGACGTGCAATGAAAAATGCGGTCTTCGAAGAATTCCTAAGAAATATTTGTATTTCTATAGAGTTTTTTTGTAGTGAATTTAAACTTGATATTAGTATTTTTTACGGCAAAACCTATGATTTTTTAGTTTATTAATGTCCCTATTATGGTTAACAACTCAACTCAGTTAAAACAACCCAACTTTACTCTTTTTAGGTATTACGAATTACAACTTATTCCAGTTGAAATTTTATTGATGTTGTCAGTCTTAAATGTGACGATTTGACAGTTGAATAAATAGCTGATGTTATTGTGACGAAAAAAAAAACAAAAAATCTTAGTTAACTGCTTTCAACTTTTTGTTAATAAAACAACTGCTAGCTATGAGTTGTAATTTTTTTATGTTTTTGTCAAGCACAAGTTGTTATCCATAATACCAAATTGAAAATTTCAACTGAAGTATAGTTGAGTTGTAAACCGTAATAGGGGCATAAATTGAAACTCAACAAAAACACTACTTTATCGATTGCAAACAAACATTAAATTCCAATTATAGAATATTCTGAATAATCATTTTATCGACACTTTTTTAAAAAACATTTTGTTGATGGTGTCTGCTTTCTTAAAAAACCTAAGTAAAATACAAACACAAACTGCAAATAATCAGAAGCTGACTTCAGGTCTCAAAATTTGTTTATCTAAACTCTTCAGTATTACTTTAGAGCAACTCTGAAAAAAATTTGATTATATACATACATACATATATAATTGTCATTTATTATATGTTAAACTTTTCTTTTTTTTATATTTTTAAAAGTCTATCAAATCTAGCGTTAAAATAAAAAAAATAAAAAATTTTCTTTTAAATACAAAATTAAAAAAAAGTATAAAAATGCTTAATTCTTGTTTTTGCATTTCTATCAAAACAGCTAAATTGCTTTTACCAATTTGGAAATGTAATGGAATAACAAACTTGGTATGAAATAAATATAATAAAATTTTTTTAATACATTTGATTAATATGTTGACACATTCATTTCAAATCGACAGCCTGTAAAATCCTCAACTTGTTGCCTTTTTCGTAGAGGTGCTGCAAAAAAGGCTGCTAAAAGCGAACATGTTTCTAGTTCAACGGTAGGAGAGGGTAACAGCGCCAGTTATATTGAGGTTTTGTACAACACATGGAGAAGAGATCCGACTTGTGTGCATCCTGTAAGTTAATAAAATGTAAATGAAAATTACAGAATTTAACTTTTTTTTAAGTCTTGGGATGCGTTTTTTCGTGCTGGTTCCTATATACCTGTTCCAGCCAGCTCTCATCCGCAACGTAATTTAGAACCATTATCTCAGTTTTGCGGTGGTGGTAACAGCAGTGCCAATGAGCAGCAAATTGAGGATCACATACAGGTCCATAATGTTGTACGAAGTTATCAAACTCGTGGTTTTTTAGCTGCAGACTTGGATCCTTTGGGCATTACGTCACATGCAAAGCTTATGACAAAATCTGGCATGAAATTGAATGCTAATGAAAAGGTTTTACTTCATAATATGAAATTTTTTCAAGGTAAATTTTTCAAGATTGACTTTTTTGATAAACTATAGACATGTTCGAAAAAGATTGTTTTTTTTTGCCCAGAATCCGCCAAGATATAGAAAAAAACCTATAATAGAAGAAAAAATTATGTAAGAAATTAGTTTTTTAAGATTTTAATTACCTTTCGTACATGTAAATACATACAAACATACATACTCTTCTTATTACATACCTACACGTAGTGAAGGGTATATAGGAGTTGCCACTACCAAATATAGCGCTCTTTCAAGTTTATTTGGCGTTTGAAATTATGTTATTCTTTAATGATAAAAAGCAAAGCTAAAGAAAAAGTATGTATATAAATTACATGTACCCACTTTTTTCATCCTTTTAATACAAACTTTAAAATAAAGTTCCGCTTTTCTGCCTCCGTTATTGCTCTGTTATGAAATACAAATTTCCACATGATAAAATAGGTCAGTTAATAACATTTTCGAGGGTTCCCTTTAAGTTTTTTTAAGGTCCGTAAGCAGAGACAAACAAAGGTTGTTCTTTAGGGTCAAATAGTTTACAAAATGTTGTTCATTAATAAAATAGAAAAATTTGTCGTATTTTACATTTCAAAAGTTAGGAGTTCGTTTCAAGATTATTTATACATACTACTTTATGTAAGGTGCATGTCTAATTCTGCTTTAAATTAAACGGATTTGGTACATATTTGTAAAAACCAAAAAGATTTTTTATGCTAGAGGCAATTAAATTAATCCAACAGAATGGTTAAAAATCCATTTTCCGAAAGTACAAGTAATTTGAATCAGTAATTAAAAAAAACATACATATGTATATATGTATGTATAATACGTTTGATTTTGCAGTACTAAAAAAATAAAATTCAATTCCAGAATCCACACATTTAGATGATAGATTTAAATTGCCACAAACGACCTGCATTCAAGGCGAAGAAAAGGAATTAAGTTTTCGGTAAGAAATAATCTTTAAGAGAAAAAGTTTAATAAAAATTTATTAAAACAAAAAAATATGTATATAATTTTACAAAAGAGAGATCATAACACGTTTGGAAAGGATATATTGCAGTACAATGGGTATTGAATATATGTACATATTTGATCATAGAAAACGTGAGTGGATACGACAAAAAATTGAAACGCCTGGAGTTATGAATATAGATAAGGAGAAAAAGTTGTTAATTTTAAAACGTTTAATCAGAGCAACTAGGTAAATAATAATCTATTATTTATAGCAAATTAATTAAGTACATTTTTTGCTTTAATTATGCATTTAGTTTTGAAAATTTTCTTGCGAAAAAATATGGCTCTGAAAAACGTTTCGGCCTGGAAGGTTGTGAAGTTTTAATACCCTGCCTTAAGGAAATCATCGATGTGTCCTCGGCTCGTGGCTGTGAATCATTTATAATCGGTTTAGCTCATCGTGGACGTTTAAATACATTGGCTAATATATGCCGAAAGCCTTTGCATAATATATTTTCACAATTTTTGACTTTATCGGCAGCTGATCAGGTAAATAAAATAAACTGAAACAATTTGTGCATACAAATATGTACATATGTATGTATGTCTTTTTTTTCATCAAAATAGGGTTCTGGGGATGTTAAATATCATTTGGGCGTTTTTACGGAACGATTAAATCGTGTTACCAATAAAAATATACGCATAGCTTTAGTGGCCAATCCCTCACACTTGGAGTCTGTAAATACCGTGGTACAGGGTAAAACAAAAGCAGAACAGTTCTATCGCGGCGATAGTGAAGGTAGAAAAGTTATGTCAATTCTCATACATGGAGATGCTGCTTATTCAGGCCAGGGAATTGTGTATGAAAGTATGCATTTAAGTGATTTGCCGGCCTATACCAGTCATGGCACTATACATGTTGTTATCAACAACCAGATAGGCTTTACCACCGATCCACGTTTTCATCGCTCTTCACCATTTTGTACTGATGTTGCTCGTGTTGTAAATGCTCCGATTTTTCATGTTAATGCTGATGATCCGGAAGCTGTTGTGTTTCTTAGTAAAATCATAGCCGAATGGAGAGCTGATTGGCGTCAAGATGTAGTCATTGATTTGGTAGGCTATCGTCGAAATGGTCATAATGAGACTGACGAGCCGATGTTTACACAGCCTTTAATGTATACAAAAATAAAAAAACACAAACCCGTACTGCAATTATATGCCGATAAATTAATTAAGGAAAAAGTTATTAGTCCTGAACAATTTAAATCAGAAGTAGAGCACTATGATAAAATATTGGAAACAGGATTTACAGATGCTGCCAAGGAGAAAACTATTAAGGTTAGTTAATTGTATTTTTTGCAATAGGAAAACTCTTTAAAGTATTTCCAAATTTTTCTCCCTAGTACAAGGATTGGATAGATTCTCCATGGTCTGGCTTCTTTGAGGGTCGAGATAACACAAAGATATTGCCTACAGGGGTTAAGGAAGAAACATTATTACATATTGGTAAAAAGTTTTCATCACCTCCTCCCCCGGAAGCAAATTTTGTAATACACAAGTAAGTGGAATAAGTAAAGCTTTCAGATAATCTTCGAAAATCAATTTCGATTTTGTATTTTTTTTTTTTTTTGTAAAACAATAATTTTTTATTTAATAACCGTCTGAAATTTGAAATATCAATTTCTTTAAAAGAATTTTTGACAAATTTTCGTCTTTTAACAAAAAGAAAATCGTTGTTCTCCAAAAGCAAAACATTTTTACGAAAAAAAATATTTTTCTAAAAACAAAAACAAAATCATAGAATTTTGACTTAAAAATAAAAATTAAAATTATTCATGAGTAGTATATTTGTAATTTTAAGCAACCTAAATTGACGAACTAATTATGCTTTCGAATTTTTATTTTGTTTTATTTCATTTTTACAATATTAAACTTTTGCCAAAGTAGAATCTTGTAATTTTATTACTTTATTTTCCTAGGACTAGTGCTTTGAGATAAATTTCGAAATATTTTACTTAGATTCTTTATTTTACATTTTAGTTACATTTTTTTCTATTATTTTTTTTTTTTACTTTTATATGTAATAATCTATTTTACATATTAACAGAGGCATTGAGCGCATCTTGCAAGGACGTCAAGAAATGGTTAAAAATAAAATTACCGACTGGGCCTTTGGAGAAGCCTTTGCTTTTGGCACTCTCTTAAAAGAAGGTATACATGTTCGTTTGTCCGGCGAAGATGTAGAACGTGGTACCTTTTCACATCGTCATCATATACTTCATCATCAGACTATCGACAAAGTCAGATACAACATGATGCAACATCTGTACCCTGATCAAGCCCAGTATTCGGTTTGTAACAGCAGTTTGTGCGAATTTGGTGTTTTAGGCTTTGAACACGGCTACTCTATGTGCAATCCCAACGCACTAGTAATATGGGAGGGCCAATTTGGTGACTTTTGCAATACAGCTCAATGTATTTTCGATCAGTTTATATCGAGCGGTGAAACGAAATGGGTTAGACAATCCAGTTTGGTAGTGCTGTTGCCGCATGGCCTGGAAGGTATGGGCCCAGAACATTCCTCCGGTCGACCAGAACGTTTTCTGCAAATGTGTAACGATGATCCAGATACCTTGCCACCACAATGTGATAATATAGAGCTGCAACAATTGAGTAATGTTAATTGGATTGTGGCAAATTGTACTACACCAGCTAACTTATTTCATATACTAAGACGACAAATTGCGTTGCCATTTCGCAAACCATTGATTTTGTTTACACCCAAGTCGGGCTTAAGACACCCTTTGGCTAAAAGTCCATATTCGGATTTTACGGAATGTAGTGAGTTTCAACGCGTTATTATGGAAGAAGGTCCTGCTTCGAAATCACCAGACGATGTCAAAAAGCTGATCTTTTGCTCTGGAAAAATATATTTTGATTTAGTTAAGGCTAGACAAGACAAAAAAGCTGAAAAAGAAATAGCTTTAGAAAGAATAGAACAGGTAAAAAGTTAAATAAATATTTTTATTTAAAGTGTTAAAAATTAATTAATTGTTTTAATATTTACAGATATGTCCTTTTCCCTACGACTTAGTAAGACAGGAAATAATGAAATATAAAAATGCTGAAATTCTATGGGCACAAGAAGAACATAAAAATCAGGGTTGCTGGGAATATATACGACCACGTTTTGCTACTGCCATGGGTGAAGAAGAAGAGTAAGTAAATATATTTAAACCGTTTCTACCAAAAAATATTAAGACAAGAAAAAAAATTGAAAAGAAATAGTAAATGAATATTTTTACTGATAATGCATCATACAATATTTATTCGAAAAAAGTGCACAGAACCATTGTGTTATCGATAATTTGATGACGTTTTTAAGAAGAAAAAATTGCATATAAACCTCTCTTAATATTTTAACGTTAACTCCTTAAACTGATCTATCATTGCCTATGGTAAAAATTCAAGCACAGAAAAATTATGCTGTTTAGTTTTTTAATGCTTTGTTTTTGATTGTTATTTAAATATACATATGTTGTGTGGTGTAGGGACGTATTAGGATCATATTATATATACCATGATAGAGCCATATCAGTGGTACTACTTTATAATGTTGAAAGTAAAATTGATTAAATTTTAAAACAACATCCATAATCCAAATTCACGTAGAAGCTATTGTGTTACAGTGCAGAAAAATTTATAGATTTTTTTAAGAAACAATATCGGCTGCGTTAAAAATGTTTGGGGTTTTGAGTTTTAAAAAAATAAGGTTAAAAGATGATTGTATCAAAGATTGTATTTGTTTATACATTTTCCCAAAATTACAATCGTGAAATGTGTTCCTTTTTATTCCCTTCACACACACGTGTGGTAAGGGTATATATAGGTTTGTCACTCCGTTTGTAATTTCTTCAATATTCATTTGCGTCCCTATAAAGAATATATTTTCGGGATCCTTATAGAACGGGAAGTCGATTTAGCCATGTCCGTCTGTCCATCTATCC
>NDXZ01021919.1:0-15296 GCA_003055125.1 Paykullia maculata
AATAAAAAAACGAAAAAATAATTTATTTCAAATTAATTATTTGGGATAAAAAATTTCCTTTCAACCCATAGGCAAGTATATTTGCCAAGCAAAATGGCAGACAAGGAGGGTGCCCAGAAGAAAAAAAAATGTTCTCGTAACTTTTACTGGGTCATAGATCATGAAAACAAGAAGAAATATTGTTTAGCTTCAGCCATAAATGTATGGTCGTCAAGGCGTTAAATATGTTAGGGTGTGATTGACTACAAATCTTTTGTGACCTTGATTTGCATTGCAGCGTTGTTAAATTTAGGTCAGTTTCTTACAAGTATAAGTTTCAATTTAACCAAGAGTACCTCACCATAGCCATTAGTTTTATAAGGTTAAATTATAGTTATGGAAGAAGATACTATAGCTCTTTATTATTTTTTTCTTCAACAAAAGGTTTTTACTGAAAAAAAAATTACAATAAATATATAAACAAACCTTAAGTTTCTTTAAATATTAAAGGTATAGCAGCAATAAATTGAAAAGTTTAAAGGGTATAATAAAAAGTACCTTTATTTGCTGGTCAATTTAATTTTGTTAAAAATATTTTAGTTTAGTTACCATTAAACAAATATTTTTTTTACAACTACATGTGAATTTATTTTCCGATAACCTTGAATTAAAACGAAAAAATATATTTCTGGTTCAGCATGTGTAAGAATAAAGGAATGTTGCATGCAATTTACTTAAAACGAACGAAAAAAATCAACTTTAAAATATTTGCTACATATGCAATTACTTTGGATATTTTTTTTTTTTGTGTACAGTGGAAAGCAAAAATATGTTTGTCTTTTTTAAGTATTAAGTTGAATAGTGATTGAAAACAAAATAGATTGTTGAAAACAATTAACTGCTTTCATGTGATCAGACTGATAGCTAGAGGAGGATAAAACTAGTGATAATAAAGAATAATAATATAAATGAATAGTAGAGAATAGTGGTTGTAGTAAATTTCGTTCTCACTCATTAAGTGGTAGGAAATATAAATATGAATATGCGACAAGCATTCACCATACCCTATTTCCTAATAAACTGTGAGTTAAATAGATGATATTTACATCTAACACTAATCAACGATCAAAGAGTGCTGAAGATGAAATCCGTAGCTGGTTTCGCAAATGCATTCCACTCGGCTAGTGTCGGTAAAATTTACTTTTCAAATTTTTATTCAATCATTATCACAAATAAAAAATAAATTTTCATAGAAAATTTAAATGAACTAGAGCCAGAATTAAAACTAAAATAATTGTCTTATTAAATTGATGTAATAAAGATGTATTGCTTATTAACCTACGATTAAGGGTTTATTCTTTAAAGAAGGCAATACAAATAAATATAACATAAAGATGTAATAGAAAAAACAAGAACTCAGATTTGCTAATTCTATTTACAATTTGTGTTTTAAGAGCATTCTATGCTTTTTGTAAATATCTAGTCATTTTAAAAATGTCAAAGACCCTGTACATTTTAAAAGTCAATTGGCAACTCAACTTTTTTTAATATCCAAACATTCAAAGCACAGCTCATACATTTTTATTGCATTAAACTTTGTTTTTGTTAAACTTTGGGTAAGTATGAATATTTTATATTAAGGTAAAAACTGTTAAGCCTAATACCAGAAGAAAATTTGAATGATGACTTTGGAAAATCATAATTATAACTAAAATCAAGTATGTTTGTCCTTGGGCACAACAAATTACATTAACATATATTGAAAGTTTGAAACTGTACATTTTTTTTTAAGATCACATAGACCATCAGTCTGATTTTCTGGAAGCCAGTTTTTAAATTTTAAATGAAAGAGCAACTGTCAAACTTTGACCATTGATTTTCAAGCAAACTTTTTCAGGTTCTATTAAAGATACGATTTTAGGGGCATAAAAGTTTATGCACTTGATTTGGCATCCCACTGTCCATATTATTTTTGTATATGAGCATTTTTTAACGTGCACTTACACGTATATGGACAAACGAAAAAAAACTGGTTGCAATCTAATGGAAATTAAAAAAATTAGGTGCCATGATATTATAATGCCGATTAGCAGGAACAAACTGTTATTTTCTGTCTTTGGCTTATTTTAAATTAACCAAAATACATGATTTCATATAACTCTATTTTATAGTTAAAAACTGTATAACATATATTTATGTGAGCTTTCCCTTATATATAGTAATTTATTTATACAGTGGCATAAAGTAAAATAACAAATTTTAAAGCCAAATAAAAATAAATGTATCTAAAATTTATTTATATAATTATCAAATGTATTTTAACCAACTTGCTGGAAAAATTGTTCTTGGGTCATAAATATTTTCTGAAAAAATTCTGCCAAATAAAATAAACTATTTTTGTTTTGCCTCTGTATTTGTAAAAGATTAAAAAAAATACACACAGATTACGATACACACACTCACACGCACACTTTTTTATGAACAGGGTTTACTTTTGTAACATCCTTTAAAAATATAAATTACTTGCATCCATATGTTGCAAATAAATACATCCATGTAGTTGCATATATTTTAAATTATTTGTAAACCTTATTCTTTTACATCTTCAGCATTTTTTTTACCATCAAAACTCAATTAGTTTTAGGGATTTTTTTTCATGTTTTGTTTTATGTTTAAAACCATTTAAAATAATATAGTTCTAATGTAGTTAAGCAAATGGATATAGATAGCTGCGAGTATACATCATTATATTTAGGGTTAAGGAAGCTTCAATTTTAAAGGTCATATTCTAAATATACCTTGTTCCTATATTTTATCTCAGTATTCTACATTTTTATCTGTTTGCAGTATATAAAATAAGTGACTCAAAGAAAACGCATCTATGAATGCTTTACTAAGCTCTTTAGCTTCCAAAGATAATTTTGCAGATCAATTTACATCATCTTTCTTAAGAATTTTTCCAATGTCAAAGCAATGTACCACAAACTCCAAACTTAGTTTATGCAACAATCTAAAAATATGTTTGGTACAGAGTAACAAGGACCAAAAAAAGGCTGTCTGTTTAAACAACACAAAACGCAACGCATTTAAAAAATTCGCTTTTATTTACCTGCAAAGAAAAATAATGATACATAAAGAAGGTGAAACAAAAAACAGTAACCAAATAGAGATCATATTTAGAAGATACAGCCAGAAAAAACAACTTCCACAATAAAGTTTTAGTGAATCCAGTCTATTTTATACCCTACACCACAATATAATCCAATGAATTATTTGTATTGAAATCTTATCAGAATTTAGTCAATCTAAGTGTTGATATTTTTTTGTCAATTTAATAAGAGTTTAGAAAGTTGATTACCAACTATCGGTTTTTTCTTTCTTTGATTAAGTTTTATCTTTTTTCTCGCTTTCTTTAACAGATTTATTAACGTTTGCCTGATATCCAAAAGTTAGCCTAGTACTAGAACTCTAACAAACTATGAACCCTATGGCGCAAAATTTTTAGGTTAATGTTGAACTTATTTCCAGTACATTTTACCTTTTTTTATCATTTATGTGTTTAATTCATTTGCGGCAAGAAAGGACAAATTATTAATAGATAATAAAAAAAATTGGCAAGATTATATTATCTAATAGATAAAAAAAAGCACTAAGATGATTTCCGGCATCAATAAATTAATTAAAATTTTTTGAAAATTTTCTTCAACTTTAAATATATAACCATAAACTATATTGGATACTTTAGATTAAATATCTATCTTAAGTATAAATATCTGCCATAATTTTATACTAATTTTATTTGATTGAGTCAAACATTTTATTATAAATCAATTCCAAGCAGATTTATGTATGTAGATACCCCTTTATATAGATTTGTAAATAATATACATTTGCAAAAACAACTTTTCTAATAAATATTTATTTTCTTTTTTTAGATTTTTAATGCAATGTATAACTGATGTGGAAGTAAATTATTGTGAGCATAATGTGGATATAGCCATTTACCTTCTACTAAAGAAGAGAAGAAAAAATGTTTTTTTTTTTTTTTGTTAACATTTCAATGTTGGAAAATATTTATACACACACGTTCATTAAAGCAAATAACTTTTTTTTAAAACAAACATAGTTGTGTGTGTATGTATGTACTAACATTTGCAAATATGGGTAAAAAAAATAGATTAATACTTTTTTTAACCTCAATGTGTTCTCATTTTCTGGTCGTTTGCACCTCATCTATTACGGTATGTTTGTTTTTGGGTTAATATTGACTCATTATTAAACATGGTAACCATCAAAATATCTAAGTATATAGATGTAATATTTCTATATATATTAAAAGGTAGTTCAGTTAATAAAATTGAGAAATAAAATTAACATTTTCATTTTTCCAATCTCTAGAATTAATTAATATTTAAAACCTCTGTCTTAACCCTACGGTCAATGACCGGGTACCCGGGTACCCTTTTTCAAATTGCAAATGCTCGCAATTCTATATTAATAAAGATATTGCAATAAACTTTCAGTTCTTTGCAATTTAGGTGTTTATAAACATTAAAATGTGTAAAACAGTTAAACATTCATCACCTACGCCAGTCAATGACCGGGTACCCCGGTACCAGTACAGTGAATTCAAGTTTTTGTAGCTCCCATAGGTCACCCAGAATTGTGTAAGGGTTCAAATTTTTAGAAATATTCCCTAAAAAAATAATATTGAAAATTAGCAATATCCATCAATAACTGGCTCAGATATAAGCAAAAAAAGACAACCACCTTAACCCTAATATTTTGCGTTTTTCAGATAACATTTAGACATTTAAATAAAACTGGGCTAATTGTGCTTCTGCAATAGGCATTTTTTGTGTATTTTTATGTGATATAGTATGAAAAATTAACACGGATTAGAACAACAAAGTTGTTTTTAAAAAATCTTTAATGCGAAAACATTATATTTAATATATCGGTACAAACAAACGTACAAACAAGAACAAAGGGGTATCAGGATACCTGGTCATTAAGTAACGTATATATTTTTGGTCACTGACCGTAGGCTTAAAGAATTCTCAGTTAGTGGTTACTATTTCTATTTAAACAATTTTCATCGCCATAGTTTAATACTTGACGTGAAAATGTTTCTTCTTTTTCAGAATCGGTACGGTTAATATAGTTTTCCGGTTAATATAGTTTTAGTTTAATCATAGCCGGACTTATTGACATATTTTCGTCTTGATAATATTTTGTTAAAAAATTCTCCGATAAAAATAATGGTTCCGATTCGCATAAACAGAAAGGCTGGAAAGGTCCGTTTTGTGAATATTTTTTTTAACGTAAATTTAGTTTGTAAAAATAGGTTGCAAATGTTGTTTCGTCAAGTTTTTTGAGTCTATTTATCATGAATTGTCCAACTAAACTAATGTCAAAACTACCAATTACCCTTAAATCAACTCTCACAAAGTAAATATTTATCTAATCTTCTTTTAACTGGAACCTTTTATTTGTGTTCTTTAACGATTTTACTGCTTGTAATGTATAGAAACAAATATAAGTCCATTCGAATATTAAAACTAGAAAAAATATTTTATGACTTTTGCATACAATGGCTATGAGACAAAGAAGCTTATTACAAAAAGACATGTTTAATTATTTTTTTAAGTAGTACTTGAAACATTTAAATAAATCCATATCACAAAAAATTAACCTCTTACGTTCTAAGGCATGTTCTTAATGGGTACTCGATTTATCACTCATCATCATGAAGAAATACAAATTTTTTAGATCAAATATTAGAAAGAGAATTAATCAACTATTATCCGACATTAGAACTGTTAGAAACACGATATTTTATTTAAAATTTTTCATATAATATATATTGCTTTTCAAATTTATTTCTTTAACAGTTTTGGCAGCATATTGATGCCTTATTTCCATTTTAACATAAGATTGTTTAATTTCCTTAAGGTTTCTAAGCACTAAAAGAGGTTTTTTTTCATTTATAAACATATTTGTTCAATAATAATGACATTGTTATTTAATCCATGTCATGAATTTATCACAGTGCTTTAGCATAATTTATCGCAATCAATGTTTCGTAAAAATATTCATGCCCAAGGCAGCAAAAAACATTATAAATGTTTTGATATTTATTTTTGAACAAATAGTTACAGTCTTGTAAAAGGTTTTCTGCTTTCTTTCCGAATTAAAGGAAATATGTAAATCAAAAAAGATTACAAGCCAAACCCTTTATTTGGCTGTTTATGTTTGTACTGCGGTATGGAATAGAAAAAATCGATATCAAAAAATTGCTAATAGTTTTCTTGTGTGGAACCATCTGTTTTAATACTAAGGGAATAATTAAAAAGTACTTATCTCCATTAGATTTCAGTAGAACTACAAAACATCTTATTAATAAACTAAACCAATGTAGTAAAAGTGCTTTACACAAATGTGATCTCATTAGCTCTTTCAAGCCAGCTATAAAAACAAAACTTTTCAAATTATTTTCCTAAAAGACTTGCACAAGGAGCAAACAATTTTTCACATGTACATAAACATACATATAGATACAATAATTTTTTTATATATAATTATATAATGCTTAAGTAAATTGCACATTATATAATAATACCCTACACTATAAAAGGCTAAAAGGGTATAAGGAATTTAAGCAGATATTTATAACACAAAAAAATTATTATTATTATAGGGAAGCATGCAGCCCTTTCCCTTTAATAATATGATAAAAGCCAAGTTTAGTAATTAATTAAAGAAAAAAAAACTATTAAGGTGTTTTTAAAGAAAAAATAATTAATTAAAAAAAACAATAATTTTTTTTTTGTGAGTTTTTTGATGAGTCCAAGACCGAATTCTCTTGTTTGTGGTTGTAACCGGCCAATGATTTTAGTTTACCATTATATAAATTTCCTTCTAAAATTAGAGCTACGCGTATGGCTGGCTTAAAAACACTTGCATTTAAATAAAATTTTAGACAAAACATTTAAAACATGTTTTATAATAAAACAAACGTACTTATCGAATTTCTAAATATTTGGTCTGTTATTGGTTTCAGCTATTTTATGATCCCAATACATTTAACTTCCTTTACATTAACATAATTATTTAAACAATTTGCTGTAAGGCACATAATAATGGGGTTTAATCAGCAATAATTTTCTCACTTGTTTAATGCTAAAGAAGTCTATAAGATGTTTGCAAACAAACAAAAAAAGTTATACATCTTTATGGAAGTACATTAACATAAACTTTAAGAAACATGTTACAAGATACAAACAAATCGGGTTAATGAGCATCCGTTTCCGTAAATCGTTTTTTTTTTTTTGTTTTTTGTAAAAATTCAAAAAGGAACATAAAGACAAAAACTTTTAATTGCATTTTACAATGCAAACTTTTGGAATACATTAATTTTTTTTCAATAAAAATTTTCAAAAATTTTTTAACTATTATTTTAACTTATTTTAAATTGTAGTCAAACTCACCACCAAAATAAGATAATATGTAAATATAGACATTAGCCATACTGTTTGTATTACATTATAATATTTTTTAAAGCCCGCTCAATCAATTATATATTGTTCGAAAACTAAAGGGTTCGAACGGAGAGACCTAGAAAAAACGCTACGCGTTATCTAGCTGTCAAAAATTCTCATACCCATACAAATTGTATGAAGCAAACTGAAATAGCGCGGCGTCAGTGCTTTGCAATTGGAAAATCTGATATTGACAGCGCAATTGGTTTAGTTATTGTTGAAAAGTAATACCATTTTTGCTATGTTTACTTAAAATCTAGCGATTTTCTCACTATTTTTGTTTGGTTATATTTTGTTTAAAAGTTAAGTTAGAAATACTGTTTATGACACAACGTTAATGCTTTTATTTAGGTAGGTCACTTCAGTGTCAACAGTAGGCGCCAGTCAACGCAATGCCAAACGCTCTTATTAATGTTGACTTGTAATACATTAGAAATGTATGTAACACATAAGAGCGCAATATTTGGCAGGTCCAAATCTTATATACCCTTCACCATATGTGACTTATTTGTAGAGTTTCTTGTTAAACAAGAATAACGGAAATAAAATAAGATTAACGTAAATAAAAAAAAATAGTTATTTTATAAGCAAAATTATCAAGTCCTAAATTAGCGATGTTTTAGACTTAAAATGTTCTTAAATTTTTTTTTTTATACATTTTGTCAAAGATAGAAAAATTTATTTTGGCTGTGAATAATTAATTAAAAATCTTAAGGCTTTAAATATATAAAATGTCCGATTGTCATGTCTTTGAATATTTGAACCATGTCACTTTGTTGGAATAAATGGTCTTAAGACGAGTTAACTGTACTGAGGTATTTTACGCCTTTTATGCATTGATCGAAACAAATAGTTATTTAAAACTTTATGGTCTCGCTTATATGGCGGATAAGGCAAAATTTCCCATACACCGCTTTGCAAATAGTTTTTAACGTTCCATTAGCAAAAAGATAAACATTATTATGGTAGAAGTATATTGCTTCATATCCATAGAATTTTCCTAACATTTTAAAACAATTTTTCTCTTCAACGAAATTACTGTGGCAAAATCATTGAAGGAGTTGGAGATCGATATTTTTCCTTTTCAAATCACCGCGAAAAGTTATCGAAAAAATTATATCGGAATTTAGAATTGCCTGATGTAATAACGTGAAAAAGACATAATTTTTACCGTAAACCTAAAGATAAAATACTGCTTCAGTTGTAAAAAAATTGCATAAATGTTTTATTCAAGTGGTGCAAAATTCAGGGTCATTTTTTAAATCAATTTAGTCAAAAATTCATATAATATTAACCGATAAAGATATCTAAACTGATGTTTTGCATTCGAGTTGGAATTAAAAAAGCTTAAATTTAAAAAAAATATATGTCTTTATCACGTTTGGTTCGTGAGATATTAAATTATTTAGGTGTGCTATTCAAGTAGCGAGGAGTGTATTAAGTTTCCATAAGAGTAGCTGAATATGATTTATAAATTGCAGCAAAGGCATGCCAATGTTAAGACTAACGTTATTTGCTTAAGATTTCCACACTAATACTTGATTTACTGCATACTGCTGGACATAAAATTTTATTATTTTATTTACATTAAACAATTTTAACACATTAAAAAAATTTTTTTCAATAAATAATGAAATTTATATACAAAAAAGTATTTTAAATTGATTTGTTAAAATCTAATATGTATATTCTAAGCACTTGCTTACAAACATACAAAATAATTCAACATGTGCACATGTGCAACATTTATTTTAATATCATATTTTAAATGCAATGAAGATCATAAATAAATTTATATACTTGAATTTATGTATAGCATCGGTAGGCAAATATTTATTTAAACAAATTATGGACAAATTAATATTAACACGTAATATAATTTTAAATTTAAACCTTATTTATTGCGTTCATAAACTTTAAAATATACAATTAATTGTATATTTAATGCATTTGAATATTTGGTTATCTAATATACACTCAAACATACAAATGTATGTACAATGTTTATATAACAAATTTAATAAAACAATTGTTTTCTTTCTTATAGTAGATACAAGGTGTTAAACATTGTTGGTTTAAGATACTTTTGTTAATAATTTTTAACTAACCATTGATTGTCTGGAGGGTGTATTTTGACTTAATAATAATTAATAATTTTGCATTTTATATTCAAGTAAGTCATACACAAATTGCAATTTAATACAAGACATTTAATAATAAAATATATTTTAAAAAGTTATTAAAACTTTAATTAATTTTAAATAAGTAAAACTTTTCTAACAGTAATTTTCAATCTTTGATCAAATAAAGTATTAAATACATTTACAGATTATGAGTCTAAAATAGATGAAACCGCACATAATTATATCTACAAGTTTCATTCATCAATAGTATTCTTCGTTTGTTATTTAAAGCCTTTATGCACAAATCTTTTCCAACAACAAACGATGTCTGCTTTCCTTACACAGTTAGACATGCATATGCTACCTATTTACATTTTCAGTTTATTGGGGACGAAAATAAAAATAAGTAAATAATACAAATAAATGTATGTATGTACAAATATATGTTTGTATAAACTTCACCCGAAATTTGATTCATTTGTATGAAGTACTTTGATTGTATGAAGTACTTTATATATAAGAAAGAGGTAGATGTACAACAATTAAATTTCTGTTCTTTACAAAATGTTGTTGTTGTGGTTGTCCGCTTTTTCTCGAGGCTTGTGGGTACCACTTAAGTGTTTCACTGTATGAGTTTCTTAGTGTATAACTAAGCCATTTGTTGTTGCTTTTTTTAGCTGTGTTTATGTGTTGATTTTGCCTTTATGGGCGATTTGAGTAGTTGTTTATTTGTAACAACAGAAGACCACCAAATTATTATTATTATGTTACGCAGACATTAATCTAAAAATGTTTGGGTTTTCGTCTAATCATCTCGTTAACTAGTCATAATCGTTAAATGTTATTTAAGAGGGGAGGACATTCAAGTTTCATATATATTGTAAATTGTAAAATCTTGTTTTTATCTTGAATATGCCACTGTTTGTCAAAAATTTATACTCGTTTTGGTATTATAAACGTTAATTCGTGATAATTTAGGCACTGCCAAACAGGGATACAATTAAAAAGCGCGTAAAGTCTTTCACGGTTATCAAAAAAGCTTAAAAAGCCATCAAAGACCATTTGAATTGTTACCAGTAAAGAAACAACTTCTTTTTCAAGCAAACCTACAACTTTTTTCAATTTCAAACGAAGAGTAAGATCTACCTGCGCACTTCTCCTAGCACAACTGATTAAAAAGTATAAAAGCTTTCCTTGAAAAATCGAAAAAGCGATAAAAAAAAATTTTGTTTTAGCTTTTTTTACATTTTAATATTTGTAATGAAACTGTTTCTAAGTGTAAGAAAAAAAGAACATTTCATACTTTAAATTGTAAAATTTGTGTAAGTTTTTTCCTTTCACATTAGAAAATTTATTTAATTTTTGTTTACTGAAATTTGTTTTTTTTTTGAGTATCCAATTATTATTTGATAACATTTAAGTTAAAATAATGTTTTTTGTTCCTTAAAATAAACAAATAAATCCTTTTTATCCGGTTATTTCCTATTCTTTATTTAAATTATTTTAAAGATTATATTTGTCTTATTAAAAAATGTACAAGAAGGTTTGTAAAGGTACATGTATAAGTGTAAACGGTGAAATATATACGAGGCATGATTGGTTTGTAGCGTGCATATGAATAAGCCTATGCACATCTGTTTGCAATATGTATGTTTGCTTACCAAAGCTAAATACATTTTATTAAATACCTGGTGCAATAAACCCGGCACGTGTGTCAAGTAACATTAATAAAGTACTATTGTCTACGACAACTTATACATTGCCGGCGACTTTTGTATTAAGAACCCAGCAACAACCAAAACACCTTATGTTGTGCTGTGTGTGTGTGTTGATCGAATTTAATTTAATAATAACACGATCAACACACGTATTATTGTACCATGACTTATTATAATTAAGCACCAAATGTGAAAGCCAATCGCAACACCTTCCACTGTACACTAAATGCTGGATCAGCAATAATAATGTATAAAAACGAAACGAATATATTAATAAAACAACTTCTTTGCTTAACATTCAAGAGAAGCGTTCAAGCCGCTCCTTGCAAAGAAGAAAACAATAACCAATTTGACTTTTAATTAATAAATCTATTTCTAACTTATTACAGGTTGCTCAGACGCAAATAACCAGTTTTTTTCTTGGTGGGTTTTACAACTTTAATTGACTCGTATAATTTCGTTAAATATTTTTCTTGACCAACAATTATAAATGGCAAATATATATTAAATATGTTGGGTAAAAATCAAGTTTTGTAAAACTACACAAAATGAAAAATTTTGTTTTAATGTGAGTCTTTTTGTTTTAATTGATATCTATCAATTTGTATCAGCTTTTTTACTATCAGCAATAAACATACAGTTTGCCATGACGCTAACAGTTTTTCACATTTATCATTAGCTTTGTATTTAGTTAAAATCTATATTAATGAATATTTTAAAACGCATTGACAAATCGTTGTCTCTTTTTTTATTTCTTTTAATATCGAAGAAATGTCAGATTGCCCGTTCAATAAAAAAGTCTGCAGGAAAACCTTTGGCAGTTGATTTCTCGTTTAGCTCAAAAGATTGACTTTTTGCAGATTTATTCTTGCAGTATCTTGCATTTAAACTAAGGCCTGCACCAGTACAATTGCTGTATTGAAACAAAAACTTATGAGAAAGTCTTAACGGGAATTGTTGTTTATATTTATGCGACTGTAATCACTATAGATTTTAGGCAAGTCACTCTGATAATAGTTGTATCAAAAACCCTCCTTATTTAGAAAATGTTAATTACTCTTAACTTAAAAACTTTATAACGAAAATAAAAAAATATTTGATTTGTTAACTGATGCACTTGGAATTGAGGGCATTACCTTAATAAGAACTGTAAAAAATTAATTAGTGATATATAAAACAGTGACAACATCTAGAAACAATCATTTTAATAGAGATGCACCCAATAAATTTAACGACGCACACAGATTAGTTTAAATCTTTCTTAAAAAACAATTCTTCTTTTTTTTAATTTTTTAAAAACTTTAAAAACAAATAACCAGTAATAATATTTTTCATTACCAACACCACAGAATGACACAACTCTACCCTCGTAAATACGGTGTTTTTGTATGTGTGTGTATTAGTATTATCTATCTATTGTACATACAAAAAGGTGTATCATTTTACACCTTTTTCTTGTTTTCGCTTTATACTTACCCATTTTTATGCGTTTTTCATTTCTTTTTTGTCATGTTGTATAAAGTCGTTCGTACAAGCCTATTACTTGCACCTACTGAACATGGACTTGTAATCATGTTTGTTTGGGTGTATGTGTGTTTATGCATGTAACAGATGGGTTGAAATCAACATGATAAATATGTCCCTGGGTAATAATTTTCTTTTGTGTACGTGTAAAGCCTGCAAGGTAATCATTATGTTCATCTTTACCATTAACTACAGTAAGTAACATCAGCATTTTAAGTACGACGGTAAGTGTGAGTGGCAATGAATTAAGAAATTCTAAACTTAATATTACTTATTTAATAAAAACTCTAAAAAATAGTTAATGGTAATAATTAACGAAATAAAATTATAAGACACTGTTTTTATGTAAAAAAGTCGTTTTTGTATTTACCTTAATACCTGTTAAGTAGTTTCGCACGACAAGTAAAGGCTCATTTATTGCAGTTTTGAAAAACATAAAAACAAATTTTTTTTTTTCTATTAACGACTTTTAGTAAACTTTTAAATGATTGTTTTTTAGTTTCTCGAAAATATTTTTTGGGATTTTCAATGCAGCAACATATCTTCTCTTTGTATATTTTTTGATTGTGAAAATTCCTATTGTGACAAAAACACACTGATAAACTTTTAAACACGAGGCAGTCCAAAAACCCTAAAATCTCTTTTCTAAAAATGTTACTTTTTGCCCCAAAAAAATCACTAAAAGTTTTAATAGTAATAATACAAATGACAGCACTTAAAATAAATACAAGTTGTTATGCTGGAATCTGTGAAGCGAAATGGGTCAGCAATTTCATAAGTCGAAGTCTAATTTAATTACTTCTTGCTTTTAGAAATAAACAAATAAAATACAATTAGCCACTCAAACAATCCGAGAGTACATATAAGCCCTAATCGGTTACTGGCTTAAGAAACTACTGCTTTCAGAAGAGAATAATATTCTTTGCCAACCATTAACGAATTGGCAGATGTTAGTCACGTCTCAAAAATTGCTTTTATATTAAAATGATTAGATCTCTAGGGACTTGTTTAAGGAAATGAGCTGATAATCAATATTATTAGGTATTTTGAACACAATTCGTATTCGCTCAATATCCGCAAGTAAGTAGTATGTAATAAACTTACTACTTGGTTTTTGTTTATGTTGCAAGATACAACAGAATATATTACAGACTTACGTAATACCATACTATTATGCCAGTAACATATAGACATACATACATATATAAAAATAAGCAAACACACACAGACCTACATACATTAAACATAATTTTGCTCTATAAAATGGCATTAAGTGAAAAATGTGTTAAGTCACATGTATTGAGGTGTATTTATTACACAGTTTATATCAGCCAGTAAGTGGTAATAAACTTTAAAAGGAACAAAAGAAAAGAAAAACGTATAAAAAAAAATTAAACAACACTAAAGGATTTTGTGTTGAAGCACACAAAATTATAACAACAATTATTTACAAGTATAAAACCAATTACATATAAAATAAGTTATAATTTGCTCATCAATCAACACTTAATGTTCAGTTGTTGTAGTTGTCAGTCTTTTTACTATTCTCTGAAAAATACAGTTAACTGATACTGTAAATCAATTACATCAGATATTTATCCCCTTTTGTAGGGGGTGCTTAGTTTATAAAAAAAAAATTAAATTAATTTGCAATAAATCTCCTGGAATGCAGATAGGTTTTGAAAATAAATTTGACTTTTATTTACCATAATACCACTAGCCTCTCTTGCATTTTCCAGTATTTGAAATTATCTTTTTATTTATTTTTTGCTTTTGCTTAAATTCAATTATTAGATATGATAACAGAAAATAAGCAGTTTGATTTTGGTGGCATTGGGGAGATTAGAGTATTTTTCGTGCTTACTTGTTTGCTTATATTAATGGATTCTGTTAGATTTTGACCATCAATAATTTTTATCATACAATTAATTATTCTTATCTTTTACTAGGTTATAATATGATGGGAAGCTTGTGAAATTGAAGGTTCTATTCGAAATAATAAATTTGTTGATACCAGTCTGTTTTTATACCCTTCACACACACACATGTGGTGAGGGTATATATAGGTTTGTCATTCCATTTGTAATTTCTTCAATATTCATTTGCGACCCTATCAAGTGTATATATTCGGGATCCTTATAAATAGGGAAGTCGATTTAGTCATGTCCGTCTGTCCGTCTGTCTGTCTGTCCGTCTGTCCATCTATCCGTCTGTCCGTCTGTCCGTATGTATGTTGAAATCAAGTTTACAAAGCTCCCATATATTACATAGGGTTGTTTACGGTATCAAACTTTTGGAAATGCTTTTGAGAAAATCGGTATTAAAAACTGGTAAGATTTAGCAATAACCGGCTGAGATATAAGCAAAAAAAGCCGACTGCCTCTTGTTTTTAAGTTTTTTTTTTTTTTTTT
>NDXZ01021923.1:0-12906 GCA_003055125.1 Paykullia maculata
TAGAAATCTAAATCTTTGCACGAATCGGACCAACGGTAACCAAATTATCAATGATAAACCAGTGAAAGCTCTTTAGTCGGCTGTGCCGAAACTTAAGTACCCTTTACCACGTACCTACACGTAATAAGAAGTGTTTTTAAGGTATGTATGTATTAACAAGTATATATGTGCAAAGGTAAGCTTGATTTTTTTTAAGATATACATTTTGGGGGGAAGTCTAATTCCCTCAAACAAAGTATATGTAGATTTTTACAAAAATGCCCAATTATTATATTATATTAAAAAAAAATTAAAACAAAGAAAATTTTGTTGGGACCAGCAATACAGTTCCAACTCTACATTGCCGGCTTAGTGATCATGTACATATATATTTGCCAGAATTGTAAGGATTTATTGGTTGATTTACTTTTTTCTTATGTCTGTAAAACAAATTACATACATGCGTGCGTAAATTGGAATGTCATATATTGATGACGTTTTTTTTTTGGTTTTTTAATAATTTACCAACAAATAAAACATTTTATTAAATCTGAAATACCATAGTGGCTGTGGTAAAAGCAAAATGCTTTACATACATATTTTAAAGCAAACAAACAACAACACCAACACTCACACATTCCGGAAAAACTTAAAGCCAACACAAAAAAAGAACCAGTGTGTAGCTATAGCGGCTTGTTTTCCCCCTACAGATCATCATCATCAATTATCCCAAATAGTTGTTACTGTTTTTCCATTAAAAACAATTCTTTACTAATGAGGATTCCTAAGAAGCAGAGCTGTGATAAATAACTTTAATTAAAAAATGTCACATGTGATTAAACCTCCATTAATGAAATTAATTGGGCTCTGAATACCGGCATTAACTAAGAATATTGTAACATTATAACAACTTTTGATTTAACACAAAAAATCGATCCCAGCTTATCAATTAAGCTGTCAAGTTCTATTTCCTGTACACTGACCAAATCAAAATTTAAATACTTAGAACTTGTGAGAAGACTATAGTTGTCTTTTATCTGAGAGGGAGTCAATTGCCATCTTCTAGGATAATCATATATTTAATTAGGTAATCAATCAACAGACAAAGGGCTCATTTGCTAACAAAAACATGAGCGACAGAATGTAAACGGAACAAAACAATTTATGTGGACTATTTATACACACACACACATACATTCATCTATAAATTTAATGCATGTATTTGTACACATGTGCTGTTTGGATGTTTGTAAAATGCTGTACATTTAAGCAAAAAAAATAGCCAAAAAGACCGCGTTGCACTGGCAGCATGTAATAATCATGGTTAAAAATTTGTGGTAATTTAATTATTTTAATATAATATTTTTTTATAATTTTTACATGATTTTCCTTTACATACAAAAATTAAATTTACACACACACACACATGCACAATTGGAATCCTGTTAACATAAATTTATACATTTAAATTCAGCTGTTTGTACATGGACTGGGGTGGGTGTTAGTTGTATGTTGAATTTTTTATTTGTGGATATTGATAAAGAATAAAATAAGGTCAATCGGTGAAGATTAAGCCAGGCTGCATCGCATGCCCACCAAATTAGGGAAATATTATGCTTTATAAAAAAGTAATAGGTCATCATCTGTCGTTGTGTAGACGTATTATAAAAAAGGGTTTTATATAAAGTTTTTTTAATTCTGGGGGCAAATTACGGCATTCGATATCGAATGATATTTTGTTCGATCGATCGAGTTTTCTGTGCATTTGGTATAGGAATTCTAATTAGAATTTTTTTATTTTCGATCGATATCGAATGCCGTAATTTGCCCCCTGTTTACTTGCACGTCGTTTGAACTAAACAAGTTATAACAACCTACCTATTTGATGTGCAATTAACTTTTAATTCCTCATCGATTGACCTGAGTGTGTTTGGGTATTGTTTTTTTTTCTAACATCTACCAATTCAGGAGTTAAGATCGAAAAAAATAAAAAAATTTAGTTTTAAGGATCCTCCCTAATGAACATATTTTTATATGGCCTTGTTTTTTTTAACAAGAAATATATTTTGGTTTTTTAAGCTACCCCTTTGGCCAAATTCAACAAAAAGTTTTCGTTAATTACATACACATGTTTACCATAAATACATGCATATGTTTGTATATAGAGTATATACATATGTATGTATGTATGTACATATGTACATACATTTACATTGATACAATTCTCTTTTTAATGTTTATGCATATTTTGCTATAAATGCAATTGTGTGTCTGTGTGTGTGTTCTGATACAAAAACCCTCACATATTTAGATACATTTAATGCAATTTAACTTGTTCAGTTTTTAATTTATTCATAATCATGTTGTCACTTTTCTGATACACAACCAAACACAAACATCCCATCAATATATATGAAGATGACTTTAATAAATATTAAATACAATTACAATCATAATTTTAATTGATGGATTTCAATTATGCCCCTCTAATATGTTTTAGCAATTTTTTAAGTAATTTTTTTCTCTTTTTGTGTTGGAAAACAACCCACAGACTGTTAACACTGAATGCAAATTTTTGTCCAATCGCATATTTTGAAAATATATTTATAAGTTAAAAACAAAAAGTAAAATTGGAATAAGTTTAAATTTATTTATTTCTCTCACTCAACTTATTGGGTTGGAGTTTTATTTGTTTTAATTCTGTAGTTATTTGAATTTGAAAATCTGTTTTAACATTTTGCTCAATTAACAATAGAATAATCATTGTTGCTTTCAATGAGTTGTTTTTTTTTCATATTAATGAAAGCAAAATCAGCGAATGTTTACAGTTTTAATGGATACAATTTTCTTTATGGATTTTTGCTACAGCATTTGAAAAAACAAGTTACAATGTAATATTGGGCAATGCTGAACTTTCAATACCCTCCATCGAATTCAAAGTAGTTTTGCAAAGCTAGAGTTTTTTTTTCAATATTATTAAATTAAAGAATTAATTAAGAATATTTATTTATTTTATTAAGCTTTTAATTACAAATTATAAGATAAAACTTAAAGGAAGAGCCTAGGCTCCTAAGCCTTCAGCTCAACATATTTATAAATAGATAATTTTTTATTAAATTTTAAATAAAACAAAAATAAATATTTAAAATGTTGTGGCTATAAACAATTTTTTTTAAATATTTTTAAGAAATTTATCAAGAATTTTTATTAAAAAAAATTATTCCTTTTAAAGCGTCGGTGTTAGTAAATTTTACTAAAAGTAACAACAAAATTTTATTGATAGAGATTTTAACGAAATAATTTTCTAAATACAAAATTTTTCACTCTAGATTATGAGTTTGATTTGGAAATTAAACACATTTTTAAACCAGTTTTTTTTTTTTGCTTATAAATGAGCCGTTTATTTTGAAAGTGGCATAAGTCACTTTTTCAAAAAAATCGAGTTAATGGCAACACTAAATACAATTGAACGGTATCTTCTCATTTTTAAAAAATTTGCGACTTAAAAAAAAGTGACTTATGCCACTTTCAAAATAAACGGCTCAAATCCTGAACTGGAAACTTGAAAATTGGCTATTGAACTTGACATTAAAATACGTTTAATTTTAAATATTATTAAAGTGTGTGAAAGATATGATACTAAATTGATTAAAAAATAACGTATGTACTTATGAACTTTAAAGTTAATTTAAATATGAATTGAATTTAAAATAAGTGTTTTAATGGAAAGAAAAAAATACCGCCAAAAAACTGCGTCGAAATTTAAACTTAAAAAAAATTTGATTCAAGTTTTGGAAGGGGGAAGAAATAAGATAAAATCCAATATTAAATTAAAGCTTATATTAAGACACAACAATTAGTTCGAAATTTGTCTTTTGACTCACGTCATACATAAAATTCACAGAAAAAATTTTATGTATTAAATTAAAAATCAATTCTTGATAAAATAAATGTTTATTTAAATACACTAAATATTAACAAAAACAAAATTTGTTTTAAAATATATTATATACATAATAGAAAAAATGCCAAGTACCATTTTTTTAATTATAATTCTTATAATAAAATAAAACAAATAACATGAAATGAAATAAGCTTAAAAATTTAAATAAGATGTGTCAACAAGCTGACCATATTGTTAATGTGTTTAAATGTATCTTAAAACATTTGTCATTCGGAACAGCAGCAAATGCCAAATTCAATTTAACTTTTAATATTTAAAAACCCTGCTAACTAACGAGAACTCTACAAAGTAGAGTAAAAATTAATTTGGTGCTTGAAGTTTGTGTATAAAGTTTCATTTTTTTTAATTGTTTTATTTATTGTTGTCATATTTCTGTTTTTATTATTTTTTTTAATAATCGGGCTTTAAACAAAGAGCAACAACTACAACAACAATAAAAAAGAGCAGCTTTTATTTATAAAGTATCTTTTTGAGGCTATTAACATTTAAAAAAGATTTTAAAAAATATGTTTTGCTCGATTGTTGCTTGCTGTATTTAAATTTTTTGGATTTATAGTCGAATATAAAAACATTCATACATTTAACTGCACATTCATATAGTCACATGTATATAAACAAAAATCTACAAGTATAAGAGTGTATAACAAGTATAAGCCATGACCTTGAGCTCCATTTCAATGGAAGTGTAACACAATACAATATAAATTTAAACAACCACACACCCATACACACATAAATACATATGTAGAGTCGAGTTATTGAAGCAGTAAATAAACCACTTTTATTTCTTTTTCAACTTTTAAATTTAATTTTTTCTTTTTGCTAAAAAAAACAGCAAGAAGCATTGTGAAATATGTACCCAAGAGCACTACATTCATATTGATCCAGTACTAAATGGTATGATTGTATGTGCACTAGTTCATAGCCGGAATAAATGAAAATGCAACAGCAATTTGAGTATGTATTTAAAAAGAAAAATGATGCTGCACAATGCTAAGAGCTGTAACAATATAACAACAACTAACCAGTCAACCAAATACAAAGACAAAATCAATAATCATAATCAAAAGCACTAGAGATAAGCGTTATACTAGTGGCGCTTTCCATACACTAAACACATTTACTTACATATTTACAGAACCACCCACATTCATTCAGTTTTGTATTATTTTTGAAGAGAAACAAAAAATGATTTAAATACATTTTTGAAATACCAAACGAGTTAGAATGTTATTTTTGACTTCACCCACCACCACCAGTATCTATCAGAGGCAATATTTTTGCATAAATATTTAGATTTTTCAGGTAAATCATTTCTATTTATTTCTGTATTTCTTTCTATAGTGGGCGGCTTAAACCTACATAGTTTTTTGAATATTATTTTATCTTAAGTGTAGTGTAATCTAATGTAAAATGTAATTTTGGCATTAAGAGTATGTTTTAAAGATTCTTCTTCGTTCCGTACCGTTCGTTATAAAAAGCATTAAAACAATGCTTAGGTAGAACATACATAAATAACTTCAGTTAACTAACTGCTCTAATAACTGGCTAATGACTTGCTCTTGCTCAAGAACATACTTTTCAATGAGTATTACATACCGTCTGCATTACTTAGAAGTAGTTTTCTAATACCAAGATTATATTGTGAAACGTAATAATTTATTCATGAGATATCTAAAAAGAAATCAAAGTTGCTTACACTTTGGCTGAACAAATTGTTAGGAGTCACTTAAATTAGTTGTTATGATTCTCATTTGGGTTAACATACCTTAAGTATAAGTAATTCAATTTTCGACGTATGTTTATGAATTTCATGACGGTTGTCAAACCGACTCTAACGGTTTTTTCTAAGTGTTTCTGTAAAACGTTACGTACAGTAATAACAAATCTCAGTTTCGTTCTTAGGAATCAGAATATAATACATAATTGATAAAGGGTGGTAATAACTTATTTAAAGACATATTTGTAAGGGAGCGGGGTGAGTACTTGCCTCTAATGGCATCGCCATGTTTATTAATAAGTTTTAATATACTCGTAATTATATAAAACTCTATGTATATGGTATAAACAAAATTTTAATGTCAATTTTGCAAAATTTGTAGAAAAAATGTTCCCTTTTATCTTGCTTAAGGTACTACTTAGAGTTTTCTATCACTTAGAAAATTTATGGACAACTTACCAATTCCTAAGCCCATGCTTTTAGGCTCTGTAGTGTTTTTTGAAATTACTTAGTTACTTAGAATAGCAGACAAATTTTTAATCCACAATATATGTTACCGATTTTATCAATTTTTAACACCAAGTAGGTTTTATCAACAACAAATACATATACAAATCTTACAAAGTGCTTTCCCACAGTTATTCCCTTTGAGGTGTCACGAACGAGTTCGCACAACTAATATATCCTCAATGTTTTTTGAGCGGGTGCGTATAAAAACACACATTCATTGAACCACCTCTGCCATAGTTGTGTATATGTATATTAAGAGCATGAAACAGCCCTCGATAATTATTTATATACGTGTATGTATGTGTTTCGTTATTGTGAAAGTGCAAAATTCTATTACAAAGTTTTAAAATTAATGAAAAATTAGTTTGGACGTTTTTCGAAATGGTTAAATATTATAAGTCTACCTGTAGGTGTTGATGTAGCTGCTATATATATGTTTGTGTATACCGTACATGCTCGTTTTTGATTTTAATTTTAGGTTCAAAAATTATGTATAGTTAGATATGTTCACCGTTGCATTGGCTATGACTTGCGTAATGTATACATTTAGATACAGTTGTTTTGAATAAAGTCTTAATTTTGTATTTTAGAAGTTCGTACTAAGTATTACACAATTATTTTTATACCCTTAACCTTAGGTGGCAAGGGTAAATATAAGTTTATCATTCCGTTTGTTATTTCTATAATATTCAATTGCGTTCTCATAAAGTATATATATTCTAAATCCTTATTAGGGAAGTTGATTTAGCCATGTCCGTCTGTCTGTTAAAATCAATTTTTCTTAGCCCCCTGATCATATCCTCGGAATGCTTCCTATTGAAACCACTAAAATTGGTAAAGAAATTACCTTTTTTTATGCAAGAATTTGTTATATTTGTGTGTAGGACGTGCCTTTTGGGTCATTGAAAAATGGACTAATTGGCCTAGAATCTGCAAAAATATTATTGAAATGCCTAAATTGAAAAGATTTTATATATTAAAAAAATTAAGCATTGTAAGACTTTAATTACTTAACGCACTTATAAATAAATCCATACATACATATATACATACACTTCTTATTACATACCTACACGTACTGAAGTGTATATAAGATTGGGGACAGCTGAATATAGCGCTCTTACTTGTTTAAAATAGTTTTATACTCATTACTTTTAGGTAACGCTAAAACAGTAAATAATAAGTTGCAGAACAAATTTGAAAAAACCTTAAAATTTAAACAAATCACCAAAGTACAACAGAAAAAAATCAACTAAATACAAGAAGCAAAATAGGAAAAAAACTATAGCGATTATTTCTCTTGTTAATTTTTTTGGATCTTAAGAATTTATTTAAATTAGACTTTTTTTATATTTTATTTGAGCACTTTTTTATAATTAAACCATATTTTTTTTAATTTGAAGGTTTTAATATTTCATCGACATTAATTTCTGTTTTATTTTTTGCATTGTGTTGACTTTTTAGTGCTTTTTTGATCTTTTTATAATAAAGCAATTTGTTGAGAAGTTAAATCATAAATTAATACAAGCAATAATGAATTGTTCTACTTTAGTTTTGTACTACCTTGACTTTGTTGTCTTGTTTTGTTATTTAGTATTAGATATAGAAGTATTTGTTAAAAATTACGGGAGAGGTCATTTTTTGCTGCAGCCCTAAAAAAATTAAAACAAATTTAACTGGAATCAAAAATATTTTTTTTTCAAATATATTTTTAACATTTTCCATTAGAAGTTTAAGCGGTTAAGAAAAACCGGTTTATTTTAAAAGTGATATCAGTTCATTTGCTTTTTTATTTATTAAAATATAAAATTTTTTCGTTTTCAAGTGTTTAAATATATGAAAATTACCTGTTTCCTTAGAATGTCAAACAGATTTATTTGATTTTTAAAATAAACATTTTGATAGACTTTGTTTTCTAATATGGATCTAATTTAATTTGTTTGTTAGACATACCCGCATATGTGCTAAAATTAAACAACGTAATTGAAGTATATTTAATGACCAATTAACACATCTCTGTTCTGACTTGTAATGTTATATTTTTTAATTTGTTTACCTATAAAAAATATAATTGTAATAATTGCTTAGAATATTTACGTACAGAACATAACAAAACTTAGAAAAACTTGTTGTTTAGAAAATGTCAATCTAACTTTCTGTGTTTAATTTCCATTTAAACTTTTCAGTAGAGTAGATAATATTTACATACAAATGATCTCAGATTGATGATGTTGAAGTTTTTCTTGGTTCCGCAAATACATTCTACCCGGCCAGGCGTGACAAAAATACAGTTTTTCTAAAGTTTAAATTTCTAATGCTTTTTGCATATATAAATAGATTCAAGTAATAAATTTCTTAGCAAATATTCAATTTTACTTGTTTACTGTTTTTATTATTAATTTTTAATTTTTCTATTTTGTTTAACAAAAAATGCACTTTTACCACTTTTCCAGTAATTATTTTAAATTTTATCATTTTTATCTTTTAATTTAATTTTTTTTAAATAAAATTGATTTTTTTAAAAATGCAGTCATACCACTTTGAAAATAAAACAAGCATCAAGTAATCGCCAAACATGTTGAATTTTTTAATTTTTTTTGCAAAGAAATTTTATTAATTAAATTCCTTATGTATAATAAATAAACAATAAAATATTCAGACTGGTTTTTTATGCAAAATAAAAAACCTTACTTTCTAAAAAAAAAATCCTTGAAGAGTTCAAAATAATTTTTGCGAACTTTATGCTCTTAGCTGCAACAGCAAAGGCTTTAAAGGGAGAGATGCTCTTTGCTGTTGCATTTGGTTTAAGTTCTTTATTACACAGTTTTTTTTCTTTTCAGACTCTTTCATACCTTGAATTTTGAGTTGGCGTAATTGCAGCTGCATGCAATGGCTGGATAAATAAATGTATATCCTTGAAAAAGAATATATATAATTTATTTTTATTTTTATTTAATTTTATTTATTTTTTTATTCAAAAATCACAATTTGATTCATACTTTTTTAAAATAATTTTTCTTTTAATTTCCGTATTTTTTTGAATAATTTTTTTTCTTATTTCAACAATTTGCACACGTTTAACCTGTTTAAGAGTTTTATTTTACTCTTTTTTGATGGAATTTTTTTCTATTATTTTTTTATGCAATTCTGCCTTAATTGTTAAAAGACTCTTTTTAAAACAACTTTAAAAGCAATAAAGTTATTTGTCAAATTAAACAATTTTATTCTTTGTACGATTTTTTTTCCAAACACGCACCTGTAACTCGTTATAATGATTTTATTATTTTAATTTTTTTAATTAAAAATGGCCACTAAAGTAAGCAAACGTAGACTAGTTTTAGAGTTTAAATTGAAAAACTTAATTAATTCTTTATTTGGTTCTTCCGCGTTGACAGTTAAGTGAAGACTGTCTTAGGCAAAGTTTGGCTTTAGACTGATTGTAACATATGGCAGTTTAGCACTATGAATATGATGGGTCAGCTTCTGGTGCTAAAATTTGTATTAACTTGTTGTGATTTGTTTAGTTGTAGTGGTAGCATTACAAGTATGTAGTGGTAGTACTTGATTACAGCTTCTCATGCTTACCAATTAACTTACCCAATTGACTGACTGCCTGCTTGCCTGACTGACTGACTGAATGACTAGCAATTTTAAGCTTAGTGACTACAACTAAATATTATCAGCATATACATATGTACATACATGCACATATATGTACATGTATCCAATATATGTGTGCGTGTTAAGATGCCAGTATCTAGTTTATTTTTTCGTGACTTCTGCTTGCTTGTCTGTCTGTATATTTTTTTTTTGTTATGAGCCGATTCTTGTTTGTTAACTTGTTCAAGCTTTAAATGCAATAATCGCAAAGATTCCATTACACATTTTAGCTCATATTGTTGTTATTGCGATAATCTATTCAAACGTCAACAGATTCTCTGTTAAAGCTGCAAAATTTCAAACTGCTTGAGAAGTTGCATTAACTTAGAGCTTCACTAACCAGTTTTTTGCCTTCTTTTTTGTTTATGTTGCTGTGATTATTATTTCGTTATTTGTTTATTTACCTCTTTCGCTTTTTGTTTTTAAGTTCAGGTGTTTAGTTTTTTCTTCTGCTGCTACAGCTGTTGCTGTTGCTGTAATATTACTTCACATCAAGTATTCGTTGTTTATATTTCTATTTATTGTAGTCGTATTTCTAATCAATAGTTGTTATGGCCTAAAATATTTGCTGACTTGTTAAATCAACAAACTAAGCAGAAACTATAAAATCAGGCAATAAAGATTCCTAAACTAAACAAATATGTTTTTGGCTTCGCAATGATCAACACAAACACATATTAACGTACAATAAATAACACATGTTTAGTTTTGTGAGTCATAGAGAAGCTTCAAACAAACGATCTAATTTTGCAAGTTTTCAGTTAAGAGCGCTTTTTTAAAATATATCTAAGAGAGTTATTTGCTAAGAGAGATTAAGATTAAAGAGTAATACACAATAGTATTGTTATTGTGAATTATTTCAAGGCTTTTTTTTAAATAACAAGAGTGTGAATACATGCGGTTTTATTTGTTAAAACAAATACCCAAATTTGCGAGATATAAATTTTTTTAATTGACAAATATTTCTGCTTGACAATTACATTTTGGGAAGGGAGTTAGAATTATATATATTTAGGATAAAAATACTCTTTTGACAAAACTTACAAAAACATTAACATGTTAGGAATTTTAATACCTTAACTATTTATATAGAACCTACAAAACGAACACACATTACGACATTTCTCTAGTTTGTTTTTGTACTCTTGTGCACACATAACGACAACCTCTAAGTGAGTTATATCTCAGTAAAAAAAGTTCGGTAAAATAAGAGAAAAAATACATTTTTCATTATGTATATCTCTACCGTTTTTAGACTTCTGGATCTTTTAGAATTGTCTTTACGATTGTACCTGAAACAGGCCAGGTATACCCGCAGGCTAGTTGTTTAGAAGCTAAACAATTGGATTTTTATGAAAAAAAATTTAAAAAAAAACGCTCGTTTTAGTTGATTTGTAACAGTAAACGTTTCCCAGGTCACAAGGGTGGCTGCTTAAAATTGCTTCTAAACAAATTGCGTACAAATGGTCACCGTCAAATCAAGGATATATACATATGTACATATGTACGCTACGGCACTGCAAATTTGTACATATTTTGTCACTCCTGGTGTAGGGTATAACATAATTTTAATAGTTTCCTTTGCTTAAAATCGTATTTGTCCCAAATCATATTATATATAAAAATTCTACAATATATTTTTTTAGAGCTCCATCATAATAAAACTTTTTAAGTTCTTGGTTTTTAAAAAAATATTTAACTTTTTAATAAAAAGTGGCCAATAAATATGATTTTATTAAGGCAAGTCTGTGACCAAGTATTACTTTCTTTTATCTTAGTAAGCCACAAAAAGTTGTTGTTGCTGGCATTACGATTATAAACTATCAATGAGCACATTAATTTCCTTTATACATTTCTTTTATGCCACAGTATGTGGTGGCAAAGGATAAAAATTCCTCACACTCTAGAAAACTCCTCCTAAAATGCGAATGCTTTTAGTGATTTTTTATAAAACCACAAAACCGAAATGTAAAATATAAATAATTTATAATAGTTTTACGTGATAAAAATAAAATGTTTCCTTTTTAAATTACTTATAAAGGATTTATGAAAGATACATACATACAGAATGAAAAGGAACTGACTAATAATATAAAGATACTAAAAAAAAAAATCAAATGCTTCAGTTCTTTAACATGTTGTCTAATAATGTTAGCCTTTATTGTGTTCATTGGTTCGATTAATTTTACAATTACTAGTTTTCTACTTAATGTTGTCGTGGTTGTTGTATATTACAACATCCCTTTTAACACGTCATATCTTTAAATCAATTTTAAACAACAGACAAAGACGCAGCCAATCAGCTGAGCGAGTAATTTGAGCAATAAACCTTTATCTTTTACAAATATCGCTGATGATAATATCAGTAGGAAATCACGATGGCAAATATAGTAAACAATGTCGAGTCAGTTAATGTTAATAAAGTATATTGGAGTTTTGATTATCGAATTACTGCAAGTGAATATCTTGCAGTTATTCGAATAACTACTTTATATTGGGTGTATAAATTAGAAATATTTTAAAAGATCCCAGCAAAAAATTATCGAAAATTTGTAAGCAGTAAATACTTTTTCTGGCATACAAATGCGCTTCAGAGTAAGCAAATTGCGTCTGAAAATGCAATAATGTAAAGCAAAAAATGATACATTTTTTTATTTTTTTTTATATTTCCTTACAGTAGTGCATACTAGAAAACACTACTGTATGTCAGTGAGTTAAAAATGATTAATTTTGTGACAAAAATTGAAAATACAAACATTATAGATCAAAACTTTGGATAATGCAATAAAAAAAAGAGCACAAATAGTGCTAAAGAAGCAACAAAAGCCCACGATTTCATTACATACTCACTGGGCTGAAATAAGCACTTAAAAGGAAATGTGCCAAAGTAGGACATCGCAAAAAATAAATATCATGCCCAACGAAAACAGGTTTGACCTAGATATTCCCTTACAAACCTGCTAACGGCAATGCAGTAGTTTTTGGTCAGGCTGTTATTAATAATTTAAAGCAAAGATTTTAGTT
Organism: Paykullia maculata; assembly: GCA_003055125.1. Lineage (NCBI taxonomy): Eukaryota > Metazoa > Arthropoda > Insecta > Diptera > Rhinophoridae > Paykullia > Paykullia maculata. The sequence goes on from NDXZ01021923.1 coordinate 12,858, forward strand.
TGCCTATAATCTTTTAAGTAGAAAAGTAGCTACTCATTCTCACTTTACT
>NDXZ01021931.1:0-13487 GCA_003055125.1 Paykullia maculata
ATTATTATCACACAATGCCAATGAAAAATGTCCATAAATGATAGGTATCCGTATACATGTATGTATACTCTCAGGAAAAATTATAAGAAAAACTTTTTATATGTAGTAGGTATAATAAAATATAAAAACAAAAAAGTATGGCGGTAGAATAGAGCCGATGGTACCTTAAAAACAAACATTCCGTAAAAAGGTCAATTATAAAAGATGTATAGAGAAAATAAACACAGATATAATAAAAAGAAGCATACACATTTTAGGTAATAATTAAAAAAAAAAAAACAATTTTACCGTTTGATAACTGTTTTTTATATAAAAGTCCTACATAATTACGCATGCATGTGGTGTATATATTCAGTATGTATGTGTAATTCCAAATTATACTTACCACTGGATAAAGCAATTGTACATTCTTGAGGATCTACTGTATATAGACGGCCCTCGTAACGAATATCAGCCTTAGATATAAGGCTGATTTTCGAGCCCAGCTCCGGCATGCCGCCACTCATTTTGTATGTAGCTTTAGCAATTTGTGCAATTTAATTTTTTCTGCAGTAATATTTTTAACAATGGACACTAACGAAAATTAAGGAAAGGAAAAACAAGTGTGTACGACAATCAAGTATGTAGCCTTTTATGCGGCGTTTTTTTACTTTAACGAAAGACCCGTATATACACGTTTACACTTTTCTTTGACGTAATTTTCAACACTTTCAACAGTTTTTAATGTCTTGTGTGCTCTTAAAATGATTAATAAAGTACAATCGGCCAAAATATATAAAAGTTGGCCTTTTTAATTAGCTCAGTCTCTACACTTCAAATCACAAAGAATTGGTCGCAAGGCTTTTGATCTGAAATCACTTTTTCACTTTCTTCTTTGGCGGCCAAACAATAAAAAAAAAATTCAACTTTTTTAATCAAACTATTTAGCATTTACTTTTTCTAAAGCCCGAAGTTTGCTTAATTTTTCTAAAACAAAATTCAACTTTTTCACAGTTTTTGCTGCTTTTTCTCAACGACAGTGGTTCGTTCGCCTTTCTTACCTAGTTGCCTCGTCAAAAGTGGAAGAAACAGTGTTACATTTTAATACGCAATATGGCGACATTTGTTATAACTTAAGGTTGAAAAAGACAACTATTGTATTCTCATTAATAAAATGTAACATGATTAAAAACATACAGCTATATAATTTCTTTAATTTCTTCACCGCTTGTCCTGCTAGGTTGTCAGCACTGCAAGTAAAATATATTTGTTTCTTTACTTTGCGCTCTTATTCGTTATAATGCAAAAACGGCAAACAAAATAAGACAACTATATCTACCACTAGAAAAACTACAAAGAAAAAAAAGAGCAGCTATGTGTGTACTTTAACAATATTAAGCGATGATTTAAACAAAAAGATGGCCGAGTTTTTGCAAGGGCGCCAAATTTAAATTTGATAATTTTGGCAGTTAAAAATTGTAATTTTCATTGCAAACTGAGTGTACAAACAAATTAAATTAAGAATTATATTTAATGCTCTAATTGATGCAAAAAAAATTACATTTATGTATATGTAATAGCAAAAGAAATCTTATTAAGTATTCACAATTCAAAGAGATAAATTACACTGTACAACAGAAAATATTGTTTATATTCTATGATTTCAACGAGTAGCGATAATTAGAAAAATTAGACAAGTAAAACTTTAAGGACAATACATTTTAATAGATTGATGGATCACGCACGTATGCTACATGTTTAATATGCACTTTAAGCTATTTTACTTACTTAATTTTGCACGATATATCGCTAAAATTGTTGTTAATTGTTATTTTTTCACAAAATTATGCTATTTAGTGATATACATATATCACGACCCATCAATACTGCATGCTACACTTTTAATTAATATTGTGATATTGGATCGCGGTTAATATATATTGAACGTGTATGTGGGTCCTAAAAGGGATTTGTAAGATCGCTTTTAATTTGCTTTGTCTATTTCTATGAAAAGTAAAATGATAAATACTTACAGCTGTATTTATAATAAAAATTTAGCATGAAGTTAGCATAAGTGTAATTTTTGTATTTTTTATCCATTCTGCTAAACTCATGTTAAATTTAAAAAAAAAATTATTATTGGCAGCTAGATTATAAATAAACTCTTTGCCATCACTCTGAGCACAAAGTTGTGTGCGATGTATACGTAGTTTCTAGTTTTTCGTTATAGATACGGCCGTTATTGTCTAACGTATTACTGTCTAATTTTTTTAAATGAAAAAGCAAAAAAATTGTTTTGTGTTAAACAAAAATAAATATGCGGTAGACATGAAAATAAAAAATAATTTTCCTATAAAAAAAAATGTTTCTCCAAACTCGACAGCTAGAATTGTCAAAATTCAAAAAAAAGTAAACAAAAATTCCTTTTGAATTGATATCACCTTTAAATAGTTTCAAAAATATTAAAGGATTTTTGCAATAACAAAATTCATGTTATTTTTGGTGTGTTGTACTTGTTGCCGTCGCGGCTGTATCTTATTATATCCTTCACCTAAGGTGACAAGGGTATATATAAGTTTGTCATTCCGTTTGTAATTTCTACAATATTCATTTGCGACCCCATAAAGTATATATATTATAGGTAGGGAAGTCGATTGAGCCATGTCCGTCTGTCTGTCCGTCTGTTGAATGAAATCAAGTTTTTTCAGCACTCCGATGACGTACAGACGCGTTAGTAGTATCAAACAATCAGAAATTCTCCTGAGATGTTTGCTATTAAAAACCAGTAAAATCGCTTAATAACTGACCGAGATATAAGCCAAAAAAGACGACTCCCGTCTGTTGAAATCGAGTTTTCTCAGCCCCCCGATGTTGTACGGACGCGTTATTGGTATCAAACAATCAGAAATTAAACATGCCTTTTGAGAAAAAAAATTTTTTTTCGAGATATAAGAAAAAAAACATTTTTTTCGAGATATCGGCAAAAAAAAAATTTTGTACGTAAATACACGTAGTGAAGGGTACATAAGATTTGGTACAGCCAAATATAGCGCTCTTACTTGTTTTTTTTTTAACCTTGAGTCTGTACCACTTTGTTTTTTCCTTTCCTCCACCTTTTATAAACTAAAGGCTTGCGCAAATAAAATTGCCCTGTGCGTACTTAGTCTAAGCAAAAACAATTTGTGAGCATTACACTAGGCTTTGGAGTTCGTTTATATTAGGGTTAGGCAAAAAATATCGATATATTTATATATCAATCGATATATATTATATACACACGTACATACATATGTACATAAATACACGTAGTAAAGGGTATATAAGATTTGGCACAGCCGAATATAGACCTCTTACTTGTTAATTATTTTTTGTTTAGAAATATATTTTTTACATTGTGATCCAAATTAATATACAATATATATATATTTTTTTTTTGGAAATCTTTGCTCTTAAAATCTAAACAGCGTTAAAATTTTTTTTGCTAAAAATAGTGGTTACATTTTTTTGGGAAAACATTATGACCGTAGTTTAAGTTACACAGCTTTTTTATTCACTTGTTTCGAAGTTCTTTCAAACATCATACAAAAAAATTCAATTTTCAAACATCACGTATAAAAAATTTTAACGAAAATATCCTTTCTGAACTGCAATCACCTTGTAAATGAATACATCATGAAATGATCTAAATGTGTAATTTGAAACTCAGTTTATAAATATGTATGTATGTATGTATATTTGTGGATGTTTTTATATTTTAGAAAACTTCAAATTATTAAACATTTAAAGGATTTAATTTTTTCTTTTAAATTTCATCTGTATAAGCAAATGTATATTATTGATAAGTAGGCAAGTATGTTTGTAGTTTTAAAAATTATTGAATAAATATTTTAAATAAAATTTAAGAAACACGCTGCAAGTTAAAAAAAAATTATTTAACAAAGAAATTTAATATTCCTAATTAAATAGATATCTTTGATCGTGTTACAATATTATTTTATATAAATGAAATACCTATATAACATACAAACATTTATTCAGTTTAAATAAAACATGTTTAATTAAAAAAGTAAAATCTTACATTTTAATTTACGAGAAAAAAGTTAGAAATGTAACCTTTAAGTAAATATGTACATGCAATAAGAAAAACTAAAAAGAAAAAGATAATGAATACTGGAGTTTATTCAGTGGTGTCAGCGGTCTCAGAACCTATAATAGCCATTGAATCCAATGTTACTGAAGTTGCAATGGATGATATAGTATCTATAGACTCATTATACTGTTGCTTAAAGGTCTTTAAAGCATCGAGGTGATAAATTTCCTGAAGTCCTGTATTCTTTTGTATGACCAGCGTGAATGCATTTAATTTGCCACTTTCGGCTAAAAGTGTTGGCATATAAAAGGGTATATAAGATCGCTTAAATTGTGGACCACTATTCGTATCATCCTTATCAGCATCCAAATCCTTTGGGGTGGTAGCAGTTAACATATCATTAGTAAATGAACGATGCAAACGTATTATTTGCATCGACTGAAAATGCGCCACATAGAGAAATGGTGCACGGTACATAAAGCCGCAGGGTGTATACTCCCAATTTATGTCATAGGGGCGAGATCGGCAGCCATATTCATCGACAAAAACACCACATTCCATAAAACATAACAGAAACTCTTGCTTCGATATACGAAGTGCCACAACAGGTTGACAATTTTGTGTATGCGTAAGCGACTGATCTGCGACGTCTACGAACTCTTCCGCCCCATAGGTGGATAGATCTATTTCAAAAAATTTATCCGAACTAACAATGGCGGTGTGGCGTGTATAGAATATAGACGAGACTGGTGTAGCGGTATCTAGTGCTCGTACTGGTTTGAATTTCTGCTGTTTAGCGTCGTATTTAAGAATGACAATACGCGTTGAAGTGGCTGCAATAGCAACAGTGTCCAAAGGTTGTTCAGTTTCCTGAGATATTTTTACTATTTTCCATTTTTCCGTCGAAGTACGATTGGCAAAAGGAAGATCCAAAACTGAAGCTTCTAAAGCGGGTTTCAAACAAGCACTTGCTTGACTACGAGACTGCAAATGTCTCAGATCACACTGATACAGTGATTCCCCGTTAGCACCTACCATTATGACCTTGGCAAGGGGTTGGGAAATTGCTATGCAGCTGACAGCATCTACACCAGCAATATGTACCATTTTCTTCGGTTCAATATGTAAAGCATACAGTCCGGTATTACAGCCGATCAATAAAATTTTTTTTTCTTCCATTTCATAGGCGCACACAACCTCCAAAATTTGTTCTGTATTAGTTTGTGGCACAGAAAATATAAGGGTTCCAAGGTATTTTTTGTTTGTCATCGTTGAATAATCATTAACATCATTTACATCAAGTTTACCTTCGTAAGAATATTTTCCAACAGATTCTGTATCTAAATCAGTTTCTAAGGGTGCTGTTGCTTTGATGGCTGTTGCTTCCGAACATTCGGCAGATGACTCAGAACCGAAATTTGCCAAAATAGCACCAACATCACCACAAGCCTGTTTTACATCACTGCGACACTTTCGATGAGCAGATTTTTTGCATTCTCTACACTTCCAATATGCTCCTGATGTGATAGGGGTTTTACAAGCTAGACAAAGTTCATCGTCTAAGTTAGTTTCTTGCAAAGCTAATTCAAAACGGTGATGGGACTGTAAATATTTTGCCGTGCCGCATTTGTCCACATTAACGGTGTTTTTCTTTTGTGAACTTGATGTAAGACATACTTCTTGCTGCAGTTTTTGGGGAGATTTCATTTGTAATCGATTTTCTTCTTTCTTTTCTGTACTTTTCAATGGAGATCTTACACTTGCTTCATCTTGTTTTTGTTCTTTAATTTTATCCAACTGCTCTTGCAGGGATTTCGATTTTAATTTTTCTCTTTTTAATTCTTCCTGCAAAGTGCGATAAAGAATTGATGCTTCTATGCTTGATGGTCCGATATTTTCTTTTTTGCTAGTGTTTGAGGATATATTGCTACCAAATATTTTGTCGGCCAGTGTTTTCTTCTTCCTCTGAGTCAAATCTTCCACTTTGAGTTGCAGATAATCTATTAATTTTTTGTGTTGAGCCAAAGTGGCTTCAGATTTGATGTCTCTTTGCAAATAGAAATTAGCTTTTTCCTCAAGAACTCCCTTTAAATCTTTTAGCTCATTTTGTAAGTCAATATTTTGTCCATAAATATCTTTAAGATTTTGTTGCAATTGTTGAGACTCCTCTTTGGCAATAAAGAGGTCCGATAATATGCGGGCATTTTCTTCTTTCAGCAGCACCAACTCACGCTGATGATTATCATTAAGGGCTTGTATATTTTGATTTTCATTTTGTAAGACTTCCACTTTTTCTTGGGTTACAAACAGACTATTTGTTTGTTCCATTACATATTTCTGTTGATTAGAGAAATTTGTTTGTAATTCCTCCAAATTGAAACGGCATTCTTTCAATTCATTTGTTAAAGTAATAATTTTTGTTTCAGAAATTTGTTTTTGCATTTGTTCTTCAGCCAATTGTTTTTTTAAATCAGCTTCAAATTTATCTTTATTACGAGCGGCGGCATACAATTGATCTAATTTTTCCTGTTGCGATTTGTTGCATTTTTGTTCTTTTTCTAACATGGACTCTACCTCCGTAAGTTGGGTATCTGTAACTGTGCAAGCATACTTTAAGCGTTCGTAATTATCTTGCAGATTTTTTAATTGTATTTGCAGTGCCGAAAACTGATCACTTGTGTTTGAATGACAATCTTTTTCATAGTTGATCTCCTTTATGAGAGCTTTATTTTCAAAATCTAATTTATCACATTTTTGTTGACATTGCTGCAGTTTTTGTCGCGCATCGCTTAATCGTTCCTCTAATTGTTTGCAGTTTGAAATATGTTCAATAATCTTTAAAAGAAATAATCAGAGTAAGAGAAGTGTAAATATAATTATTTTAAAAAATGTGTTTTTTTAGTTCATAATACAAATGATAAATTTATTCATTTTACTTTTGTACGAGCATGCATATGTACATATGTTCGTCTATGCTAGGTTATAAAACAAGTTTATCAAACTGGATTCTTGTATAGACAGTAAACTTCCTGTTCTGAATTTCTATTTAAATTAAAACGTTCCGAGTTATTATAGCATTATTGTCACAAATATTTTTTTAAACTCTTAAATACAGAGAAGTTATTATTTTGAAAAGGTTGTTTCATTAACATCTTTGTCATTTGTGAAACTATTGGACAATATATCTCCACAATGGACCTCTAATATATATCTTACATACAAATTAAAAAAAGTCTAAGTTGTCCGGGGGAAAACAGAGAAAACAATAACAACGACGTATATCACCATCGTTTGCTTCCGTTTTAACTATGTTTAGCCAGAATGACCGTTCAGCGACCGTTTATGGAGAGGTATTCTGATGGTATATGGACAATCAAATCAACCAAGTCCGCAGATTTAAATAAAGGAAAAATGTTTGACGTCAACCGAGTGTCTGTGATCCTATGATGACATTAATTGATATGATTAAAACGAGGTCTTAAATAAATATCCACCTTTAATTGTAGACAATGAAAGGGAACTCCCCCTCAATTGATTTAGCCCTCAACATTTTTATTTTAGAAAATACATTTTTTAACTACAGCCGAACTTACGACAAGAGTTAAATTTTCCTTTTTTTTAACAGCACTTTAAAATAATAATACTTACCTCAGATTTACACTTCATCCGCTCCTGTTCGGCTCTTTCCCACATACGATGCTCTTTATGTATATCAGCTTTCAAAGATATTATTTCTTGTTTCATTTCTTCAATTCTTTCTTCTTTTTGTTTTTTAGCTTCTTCGATTAATTTACACATGCGCAACGTCTCTTCTTTTTCTGCCTGAACTTTTTTAATTCGCTCTTCTGTCAACTCCATTCTACGCTTTGTCATTTTATTTTCGCTTAAGGCCTCTTCTAGGTGTTTCTCTGTTTTCCATAAAGCCAGGTTAGCAGAGCGTGCAGATTGTCTTTCAACAATCATTTGCTCACGCACAGCAGCCAGTTTATCTTCCAGTTTTTCATTTTGCTTTTCCAACATATCACCTACAGACTTCAAGTGACTCTGACCTCCACCATGACCGTTTCGGGGAGCCGGTTGTGGTTTGCTGGGCGACAAGCTCTGTTCGTTAAAGCGCTCCAACATTTCTTCCATTTTTTCAACAATTTCTTGAAGCTTGTCGGCTCTAGCTTTATGTGAGTTTTCATTTTCTTTGGCTGTCACTAAATCAGCACGCAATTGCTCTTCAACAATACAGATGTCTGTTAGGGAACCGCATGCTGTTTCGTAGGGGCTAGTTTTAGTAGCTAAATTCGTATCAGCTAATTTTTTGCTGCATTCAGCAACCTTAAAAGTTTTTAAAAACGAAATAAATTTCTTTCGTTTAACTTTGCCTGCTAAATACAACTTACCTGCACCTCACGTTCCAAACGATTTACATCCTGTTGCAATGTCTCCAATTGCTTTTGGGCTTCTGAATATTTTTTCTGAACGTTTATATTTTGCATATGCAATTCATTGTTCGTTTTAATTTCATCGTTCAAACGTTTAAGAATTTCATCGGTACTTTTGGCGGTGGCTTGTTTAGCTTCCTCCGTAGATTTAGTGTAAATAATACTGTCGTCCAACTCGCTTCTAACATCTCTCAATTCCATAGTCAAACGTGATTTGTGGTCTTTTTCATGTCTTAGTTTATTTCGAAACTCGATGAGTTTTTGCTCATAGATATCGATCAAATTTGTTTTATTCTTTTCAAACTCGTCTAGATCTCTTTGAGCCTGTTCCTTTTGTTGTTTAAGCATTTCTTTGTAGTTTTCCATTTTCTCTTGTAAGTGCATACATTCATCGACCTTGACCAAAAGTTCCGCCTCACGTTCATCAAGTTTCTTATTGATAGCAATTATTTCGGCCTTCTTTTCAGATATGCGTTTTTCATAGCGAGCTTCTGTGGCGTTCTTGGCATCTTCATACTTTTGCCGATTCATACGCAAAAGATCTGTTATTGTGGCCTCTTTCTTTTCCCACATTTCCTGTTCAATCTTAAGAGAACTCTGCAACGTTTTAATTTGCGTGCGACAATTGGCCAATTCCAAGTTCTTTTCTTTAATAACATTTTTCATTTTAGTTATTTCACCTTTGGCATCTTCTAATATTTTACATTGAGTATTCGATTGCTTGGCAGTTAATTCTGCCCTTAAAAGTTGCTGTTTTAATTGTGTTATTTCCCCTAAACGTTCTTTGTGCTTCTGTTGCAATTCCTTTAACCTGTTATTTACTTTCATAAATCTAGCATCCTCAATTGCTCCTGCCTCAATATCGTTCCTTTCCATATGTACAAAACTATATCCAATGAATGGCAAATCTTTGCCACTAAATTCATTAGAACCCATTATTGTGCTCAACGATTTCTTAAAGTTTGGCCCGGCCAATTTAGTTTTTTTACGCTGCACATCTTCGAAATTGGAGGTATCATCGTTACCTTGCAGTTTTGGTATAATTGGTGGTACTTCGGAACGTACATTTTCCCAATTAATGCTCTCAAAAAATGGATGCTTTCGTATATCTTCAAATTTTAAACGTTTGGAGGGCTTGGTGACCAGTGATTCAATAAGATTTTTATAATTATTTGAAAGCTTTAGGTGGATGGGAAATGATATTAACTCTTTAAGACGACTCTCCTCACAGTGGCTGAGGATTTTTGAATAGGTCTCATGCACATTGTCTTCATGAAATGGTGTTACTTCACAAATTAGTTCGTACCCAATAATACCCATAGACCAATAATCGCAACTGACCTAAAAAATTTGTTAGTTTTTTTAATTTTGGGTAAAAAAATGATTGTTAAAATTTAGATTCATGTAAATTTTGCGACACTATGCTTTCAAACAAACGTCCTCACAGATTTAGGCTATATGGTTCTTATGTGACTTATAAATGAACGTAAAACAATTCAACACTTATCGTATTTTAAATATGTTTACAACTCAACAGTAGTATACTTACAAAATTCTTAAGCATGTCAGATAGTGAACTTAAAAAATTTAACTGACAATATTAGACACAATGCCAATATTAATGTGTTTAGTGTTCTTGTTTACCTCGATTTTTCAAAGGTTTTTGATTCTATTGAGCATTTACACACGAGAACAAGATTTAGTCGAACAAAATTAGCTTATAGGCAATAGAGGCGAAGAAAAATGTATTTTTTTTGCCTCATTTTCGCCTCTCTAATTTTGTTCGACTAAATCTTGTTCTGGTGTGTGAATACTCATTGAACATAAGACTTATTACAGTACTAAGGAATGACTATTTCTGAGTGTAAACTTGTCATGTCATATTTAGTTGAAAGGCCTTAATTTGTACAGCTCAATGGAATTTGTTCTAACACAAAATTTTCCTCGTCTGTGTTCCTCAAGGATCTGTTTGTATGTATGTATTGATTCCACATGTGTTAAACTTATTTGTTTGCTTATGATGTCTTGTTGCTTTTTAGGATCAGGCTTGAATTTAGGAACGTACTTGTGAACAATATTAATTTTTAGATAACTCTTATAAGTGTTAGCCCCTCTAAGACCAAAGCTATTTTGTTTAGGCATATAAATGGTTTTTTACTAATCTCAGTATTTCCTTGTTTAAATTTTTAAGCATAAATTTTATTTATTTTTCACATTAATGTTACAAGTTGTTGTAGTATTTTTCGCATAATATACACTATTATTTTATATGTATTAACCTTTCTGCTTGAGATATTTATTAGTTTAGGCTTTGTTGTTGTCCCTATTTTTTTATAAACTTGAGGTTATTTCCGGTACTTTGTAGACAAAATTCGGCATTGTGAGCATATTTCTTCATAAATTTAGCATTTTCTTGGCTGTTCTTTTAAAGAATTTTTTATATGCTGTAGCTGTTTTTTTTAGAAGTTATTATTTTTAAATCGTTCACATTTACATTTTAAAAACCCTTCAAATTGTTATACCTACATACATATACCTTCTCATTCTTTAAATGCTGCTAAAGTATTACACCGTGGTGGAATCGTTTGACCTACTTCCTGTGTGTATATTCCCAATAAATTTTTTGTTTATAATTTACTCTATGGGTTTTATTCTTTGTATGTATTAAACATTTAATTTTTTTTAATTTGAATTTAATTGGTTAATTTACCTATTTTCATTTAAGTTTTTTTTAACAGTTTGTATACTTTGGCTAGGTAGCCACCAAATACTTTAAAATTTTTATACAGAAATAAATTTTATACATATGTAGGTATGTACATACATAAAAATATTACAACCTTTCGTAACATTATGAAATTGTAGCTAAATATCGCAATTTGCACGAAAGTTTAGTACATTTTACGAATATTCGCAAGTTCAACATAATAGACAAAAAAGTTGTTTTTAGTGTAATAATAAGCGTTAAAAACTACTTTTTTAATAAAATTCAATAACATACTATGTTACTCACATCATGCATATTTTTTGCCAATTTATATGTTGATATTGTTTGCAATAACTCTGGTGCAATATAGTCCGGGGTTCCAACAGGAGATAAACTAAATACATGACCATCACGATTCAAGGCGGCTGCATTACCAAAATCCGCCAATTTAATGTGGCCAAAACGGTCTATAAGAATATTTTCAGGTTTAATATCGCGATGAACATAGCCCATTTCGTGAAGAGCATGAATAGCTAAAGTTAACTCAGCTAAGTAGAAACGAGTCCAAGGCTCATCAAAAGGACCATATCTAGACATTAAACCTAATAAATCACCGCCAGGTAAGTATTCCATAATCAAATACAAATGTTCGTTATCCTAAAAAAATGGAAGGTTACGGAATGACTTGATTTACGCAAAAACAGCCATAAAAAATTACCTGAAATGCATATTGTATGTTTGTAATCCAGTCTGAACTTCTTTTGGACATTATATCTCGTTCTTCCTTTACTTGCGATGTTGTAATAACCGATTTTTTAATCTTTTTCATCGCATAAACATCACCCGTAAGACGTTCTGCAACTAAGTGTACATTACCGAAGTAACCTTTCCCAATTAACGTGCGCACATCAAAATCCTCAGCATTAACACGAAGTCGGCTAGTTTCCTCCAAAATGCTACGAACTAAACAAATCAAAAATACTCTAAACAAAAACACTATGAGAAAGAAATAAAGGTGTTTACATTTGTTTACAAATTCTGCAACATTCTTGTCGCGCTTGCGCAGCGCTTCCTTATCACACTCATTATACAGTACACTGAAAGCATCCAATAAGCCCTCACGGGTCATTGTTTCTGCTAAAGCAGTACTAACTCCATAACTACGTCCTCCGCCTTTAAAACAATTTTTTTTAATTTTAATTCTTGTTTTAAATTTTTTTATGTATTTTATATTTATATCTACCTAGTAAAACATTATTTAAGCGTGTTGTTCTTACACTTATAGCATCACGTATTTGTGACATTTTTATTGTAATATCAATAAGAAAACTTTGGTAATTTTTACAATTAAAACATCTTTAATTCATACAAGTTTCTACAAACTGATAAGAATGGCGGTGAAAACAAAGCAAAGCGTCGTTGGTTTTTGAATAATGAATAAACAAGCCAACAATGATGTTAAGTAACTAGTTTTTCCGTTCAATCCAGCGATTTTCAAATCTGTATAGCGGGTAAACAGCGTTCATTTATAGTAATTCTAGACGTGCAATTTTTTTTTCTAAATAAGCAAAATGATGGCTCAAAACATACCTGTTTTCAAACAAATGTTAAGGGTGGCGTAAAAATAAGATTCGACACAAATTTGAATTCATTGAAAAGGTTTGTTATATGAAAAGTGTGTGTTGTTATTTGATACTGACGTTTAGACTTTGCCTTCATGTAGCAATTTTCACTGCTGATCGCAAGCAAAAACGACGACAGAATAAGGGCACAACCATGACGTAATTATTTTATAAGATGCAGTAAAGAGAGAATTTTTATACCTTCTATAAAATTAATAAATAAGCAAAAATAGGAAATTGATTTTAAAGAAAAAAAGTTTTTTATTGTAATTTAGAGAATACAAAAAACATTTCATGATATTTCTCATGATACTAATTTGCAGTCTACACGTGAAATGCCAATCCCTGAGATCAAATTTGACGTGTGCTGACAAGAATATTTCATATCTTTGTCCATGTAGACATGACTTAAAATAAGAAAAACCTAAATATCAAATAGGTAGCAATAATTTAAATAGAATATAAACAACAAAAAAAAGTTTAAAGTAAGTTTGAAAGGTAAATTAGAGATAAAATTTGAAACGTTGACTTTACATTTATCTATGGTCGTAGCAATGCACCTTGATTCTATTTAAAGATAAACATTTTAACTGTCAGAAAAATACAAATGTAAACGGTGTCTTTCATGATAGTCTATTTAATTAAATTAGACTCAG
>NDXZ01021932.1:2353-15391 GCA_003055125.1 Paykullia maculata
AAAAAAAAAAAAATATATATTTATTTCATCCACTATCCTTTTGACAGGAAATGAAACATGACTTTAAGGTCGGTCTAGTAACTTGCAAAAGGGAGCAAACTCTGAGTATTTTACAAGATTATATTCTTTTTTTTTAGCTCTTTTTTTATCTGCCATCACAAGCGTTAGCTGTGAACTGTAGAACATAAGCAACATGAATCTCTTTGAACTTTTGCTGTACGAAGAGTTTAAAATAACATTTTTAATGAGAATATACATATTCATAGTTTTTACAATATTATTAGCATTGCAAATATGAATAGTTTTTTTTTTTGAATAACATTAATATTTGTAAATTTTAAACAAAACCGAAATAAAGTTAAACTATGCCAAATTAAAAAGACATATTGTTTTTTTGTTCCAAATTTCATTTAAAAATAAAGAAATACATTGTTTTAGCTTTTATAATAATATTAAAATTTTGTTATAAAAAAAATCTAAATAACTTTTGGTTGGCATATAATAGTAACAAGAAACTTTTTGCCTTTTAAAAGCCAAGACATTATAATAAGATTTTGATAAATTGGGTTGGGGCACAAGTAAATAATAATTAAGGCCGCTTCACATTGTAATACTGAGTAAAACGACATGTCAAAAACTCAAAAAAATGAGAAAGTATAATAATGTGAAGTCAATATGTAATAAAATGTCAAAAAATACGTATAGAAGTTTGACAGTCGTATGGCTCTCACCATTTTTAGACATTTTTCTAAACGCTGAGACTTTTCATTTTATTTTACAGCAAACAAAAACAGAATTGTGATTTTACACCAAAAAAGAAACAGAGTTGTGTGCGGACATTATATAAACAGCTCTTACAAAATTAAATGGAAATCTTAAGACTTGTATAATAGTCTGAAGCCACCTTAAAAAACAAATAAATTTTGTTTATATAAAAGCAAAATAATGTTAAAAACAATTTGACAAAATTGACATACAGAAATAAGTTAATATGAATGTTTCCTTGCCGGGACTACTTGTTTAAGCTTTTAACTATTGGGTAAGAAAGTAAATAAAATTGTTCTTGAACTTAAGTTAAAAGTAAGAATACTCGAATAGCAAAAGGATCTAGGCAACTTTTGATCCAACTTATTCGAAAATAAGGCTGCTTTATCAGTGTCTCTTATTGGTGACCTTTATTGCGGTTTGGTAGTTCAGTATGCATGATGCATGTTTTGATTTGTATGCCATACAGCCCTTAAATAATTTTAAAAACATTTTTCTATAAACTCTCTGGTTTTAGTTTTTTAAATTGATCTTTAAGATCGTGTTATTAAAAACAAATACACTTTTTATGGAATAATTGATGTTAAATGTCTATGCAGACTGACAATATATTGTTCTCGAACCATAACTAGTTGTTGTTGAATACCAGACAGTTAAGAGTCGCATAACCTAAGAAAACAGGAAAATCATATTACCAGACTAGCAACTGAGTGGAACTCACAAGGCAGTAAATGCAAAGGACATTTTTGGTCTTGTAAATATTAAAGTCTATATAAAATTTTAATGTTAAAACTACTTACATATATAAGATATCACAAAATCTAAAAATTATTTATTTGACATGATTATTTATTTTAATATAACCCAATTAGATTTGTAAAGCAACTAAAAAATCCTACGACATAAAAAAATTTCTATTTGTGCATTTAATTTTATCTCCACCATTAGAGGCAACTAAAATTAAGCCTTAATTTTTGGCACATGACTAGCAGAATTTTAAATAACTACAAACAAAATTTAACTTATTTTTTTTATACTTACAAATTTAAGTATTAGAAAATATAAAACAAAATGAACATTTTTAAATTGCATATAATTTAAACAAAAAAAACAAAAGAGACTGCAAAAAAATTGGCGTTAATATTGGCATTATTATTGGTATTAGCATAAGTATCATGAGTTATAATATGTCGACTGGGATTAGAATTGTAGAAAATCCTTATGTTGGCAATAAGACAGTCATTCAGTTATTCAATGCAACTTTAAAAACAACGACACACAAAACCCACGACTTATTACTTTACGTTTCTGTGAATATGTGTAATGGAAAATGAATGTCAAAATAGGAAAATGTAATTTAATGCACAAAATGTATGTGGGTGAAATAGGATTAAAATAGATTGTAAATGTATATATTTAAAGAATGCTTAAGAATGAATGTGTTTACTAAGCAAATATGTACATGTTAGTATATGTTGATATGTGAATGAATTGTAGTTATGTGATAAATATTATATAATGACATATGCAAATGTACCCACACATTTGCATACCAACAAAACACGACCACATTGAAACCCAATTTAAGTCAAATATTGTAAAGGAAATAAAAAACAAAATAAAACAATAACATCAACGAATATAAAACAATAAAGTCGTTGCACCCACACAATACACTTAAACACCACATACATTGAAATGTACATACTTATGCACTCATAAAACATTACAAGTCTTTGTGAATGTTGTTGTTGGTTACACTTTAAGTAGACTTAAGTACAATATAAAATGCTTATATAACTAATATCTGAAAGCATACATACGTATTAACTTTTATATAAATATACAATTGCCATTACGAGGGAAAATTTTATAATGCATTAAAAAAAATAAAAAAAAGTTTCTCTATTTATCTATTAAAACTAAATGGACTATTTTAAACGAATTTTTAAAATACAACTTTTACAAAAAAAAAAAAAAATAAACCATACACTTCTATCGGTAAATAAAGGTAAAACAAAATCGAGCTAATAATTTAAAAATATACAATTTCAGTTGTTTGACTTTTTTGATATTATTTACACAAATTTCAATATAATCAAAATTTTTTTTATATTTTCTATTGTTATTGAAAATTATATGTATTTCGAACTATAATTTTAAAATTGATATTTTACAGTTAAGAACCAACAATAATTTCCTAACGGATTAACAATAAAAAAATTCCGCATTACAAGCGAGAGGAAAAATATATCCGCGTAGCTATGTAGCACCGCAAACAAATATTATGACTAAGACATAAATTTTCTTTGCAATTTATACTTGTCAGAAAAAGAATTTAAAATGGATTTACATTGCTATGGGTCTTGTCTCTTATATCCAGACAAGTAGCTCCAAAATCGATAAAATTGCTGTTTTATTTGCAGTTGGAAGTAGGTCTTAAGATTTGTACGACGATACCTGAGAGGTTCTTTATCAGAAAACTATATCTCGTGTTGCAGACATATTAATGAATTTTCTTTATCCAAATAGCAAAGACTACGTACAAAACATGGTTTTGGATGCGGGTTTGCTTATTAGCTGCAAAATCTAGTAAGAATATTAAAGTAGAAAAAATTATATTACAATTGTATTATATTTTTAAGATTACCTTTTCTTTAATATCTGGGACAAAGTGTTTTTCTTTGTTTGTTAAACATATGGCCAGATCTCAAAAATATATTTTTAAAACTGTTTTTTTTTTGACACAATCCTCATTATCATTTACAATTGTGGATGTAACAATTATCCTTGAAAGCGAATATATCCAGCTTAATATATTAAAACTTTTGCTAGAAATGTTTTTACAAGTTCGAAAATAAATTTGTCACTCGCCGAAGAATAATTGTTTTTTTTTTTATAAAATTATCAAACCACTCTCCTATACATAAATATATGTGCTAGTATGTGTATATGCTTCTAATTTACACAATCCTTTTATATTCAACATCTGTACATTGTATTTCCACTATCTCTACTATTTTTATATTGTTTTTTTTCTTCATTAATTTTCTTCCTCATTCGCTTTTACTGCTTTTAGGGTTCAGTACCGTAAGCAGAATTGAACAGAAAATGGAGAACAATAATAGCAACAATAATACAATTATTATTGTTGCATTAAAATGATGCAATGACGATTTAAATAATGCTAATGATGCTTGAGTTGGCGCCAAATGCTTGATTAACTGGCAAACCGGAAGAAGGAAACGGAAATTGTTGGCATACGCGCTTATAATTTAAATAAAATAAGTATTTTCCGAAGACATTAAGACAGACAATAACATGTAAATTTGTTTAATTCTTTTTGGCTATAGTCCTTATAATAAACTTATTGCAAGCTTAAATGTCTTTAGAATTATTTTTGGCTAACTGACAGTCAACACAAAAATTCTCATATATATCTATTTTTATTAAAATTGTAGAGGGAGTGCAGCCAATGTTATTTTGCTTTTGAACTGTAATTAATAACGGTAATACTTTTTGAAATATTTTACTAAGTAAAATATTGTTCCATTATACATTATTTGGCCAAAGAGATATATATGTAAATATTTACTATAGTTTTTAAGCCGAAATATTAAATTTAAGAATCAATAATAATATCCTGACGTTGCCGTACAACAAAATGGCGAAATATTGAAAATAATAATAAAATAAAAAGAGGAACTATTTTTATATAAAATAGACCTTAAACTTAATAAAAAGATTTGTGAAAATAATATTAAAGAGATCACAAAACAAGAAAAATTTATTTATTTTTACTAAAAAAATATATATAAATTGAAGCGATAAAAATTATTTTAATAAAAAAACGTCTTATACCCCTGACAGCCATAGGGTTTGTGTACTATATTAGCATGGTATACTAAATATGTGTTAACCTAAACCACAAATAAACCATCAAAAAAATGATTTTAAAGGTGGTTCGTATACTACGATAATATAAGTAATATAAACATGGTATAGACTTTTACTCAATCAACACAGCCAAAAAATACGACTTTTAAAACCCTGATATGAAACATGCTAAATTTTGCAGTTCTGACTATAAAGTCAATTGAATGACATTTATAATTATTTGTAAATTAGAAATTTTGGTTGTCAAATAAATAAATAATTTTTAATATTTAAAATAATTTTGTTTCTTTTTATGCGATTGTACATAATTAGTGCATTTTGCAAACATTTTTTATTTTTGCCTATAAAATATGCAATTTTATTAGAATTATTTATAATTGAGCTAAACATTTTTTTTATTTTTATTTTTTCTGAAAAATGATTAAATTTCAAAACAAAAACATTAGTATACGCACTACATGTCTGTCACTCAAACGTAGTATCAAAAACCGTAGTATACATATTGTAGTATAAAAACCCTATGTCATGTTTATCACGTAGCCGTATGCTTAATATGGCGAAAGAAATGTTACTAATACGAAAAACGTATGATCCCATCATAACTTTTCTTTTTCCCTTTAATTTTTTATATTTGATATGCCCTAATAAAATTTAAAGCATTTTCTGTAATCTAATTAAAAAATCTGAGTTAAAAAATAAACTGGTACCTCATTTGTGTGCATTTTTTTTATTTCTAATGGGACATATTGTCCCAGTGAGATTCTCAAGTGAGATTTATTATCCCAATATCATGTTGCAAGCATTTATCCCAATAATGTCCAACCAAAAATCCTTATTGGGATTATATATCCCAGAATCATGGCAAGGATTTGACTCCTTATGCATTCTAAATATCTTAGATATTTTTCTTATAAACATTTTTGCCGTCAAAGCCTAAACTCAGGGGTGAAAGGGTTAAGTAGTTATATTAACGAAAAACAATAATGTTTTGACAATGAAATTGTATTTTAGAAATTATTGCACACATAAGTAAGAGCATATGGAATAATATTTGTAGTTGTTAATAAAAAAAAAGTTGACGCTGACCTTTTAAACATGTTTTCTTGTGATTTAAAACTTTTGGGAATCAACTAAAAAAATAAATTATAGCTTTATGCAAGAGACTAAATCTTTTTAAAAATATATTTTTGCTTCTTTTAAACATGTTTAAAAAAACACATTTTTTAAAACTTTTTAATATTAGAATTATTTTTATAATTTAGCTTTCAGGTCTTAAAAATTATCCCATTTATAAAAGAGTGCTGTATTTAAATATGGTAAAATGTAATTACTGTTTTTAATTTTTGGTTTTAAAAATAAACCATGAGACCCAAACAAAAAGTGTCGAATTTGAAGTAAATAAACGTAAAGTTATTTGCTTAAATATAATAAAAATGTTTTCATATAAAATATATGCTTAAATTGTTAAAGAAACAAATAATCTATTTTCTGCTTGATTTTTTGGATTTGCTTTTAAGACAAAAAGTTTATAATTAAAAAGACCCTTCTTAAAAAAAAACTCTTAACTGAAGCAACTTAATACTTCTGATGTTGCTGAAGTAGCAAACACTTTTTGTACATAATTTTGTAATTAAAAAATCTCTTAAATCTATTAAGTCGAAATCAAAATAACAATTTTTTCTTCACATCAAACTTTTAAAGTATAACTCATCTAGTTGTCAATTAGCTTGTTTCCAGAGACGTGCCTCGATCTCGAAGTATGCTTCCTTAACACCTTGATTACCATCTGAACTCTACATGATAAGTTAGCGACTTGCATCTACATCTTCTCTTTGGCAACTAGTTATAATATCATTCTTATTAACTGAACCTTAACTTAAATCAAACAAAAAATCATTCAGAAGTCTGCGTCCATTTTTAAATTGGCACTTAGTTACGTTAAAAAGTTCTGTTCGATTGCTTGACAAGGTTTTACTTATACAAACATATTAATATATTCTAGTTTGTCATATTTTTTAATATTTATGGTTAAACAGATAATTTTTAAATGAAGCTTATATATCTGAAGTATTTTTTATAATAAAATATGCTTTATTTGTTATATTTAATTTGCCAAAATATTGAGCTGTTGACATTCATCTTGTTTTGTTTAAATATTAACATGAATTTTAAATGTTGTCTCTTACATGCAAAAAAAATATATTTTATTTCCAACAAAATACTTAAGAGAAACGCCAAAACTCAAGTAAAAAGCTTGTTTTTATCATATTTTTAGTTGTCCTACAAATCGAAAATAAAACACTTAACATTTCTACATCCCTCTTAAATGTCACAATATTTCTATTTATTGTCAAAACCTTTAATATTATTCATTTCATTAAAACACTCTTTTGTACGCAATGAACCATGAATGAAAAGAAATCGTATTTGGGTACTTTGATATGTATCAATTTTGAGTGTGACCGGATATTTGAACAAAAAATTCGTTAAAAGTTCAATGTGTGTTTTTGACCCATAAAAACGAAAAAGAAATAGGCGCAATTCACATTTCAAAGTAAATTGATTTATGGTTATATAAATAACTATAGTTATCGATAAGTTTTTCTATCTTTTGGTTGCCATAAATTTCTTTTGTCCTACGACTTGTGTTAACAACATTTTCAATGAAATGGACCAAATTACGCATACAAGAGGAAGACAACATGAATTGGTTTTTTGCTGACATCAGATATTAAATGGAAAATATATTAGAATAAGTAAATAAAAAAAAAACATATTGTCCGGCTATAACAAAGGTTATTTTGATTTATTTAATATAAAATCAACGAGAATTCTTAATTTTTATTATATGGCAAAGTTATTTATTATCTATGGACTACTTAATACAATAACAAATACTAGAGAAACTTTGTAGAGTTGTTGAGTAACTGTGCGTACATATGTGAATGTGTGTGTATGTAAATAAATGTATGGCAAAATACTTCGTTTAAATATTATTTAATCAACCTGAAGTAGTCTTCTTTGAGTTACTAAGTGTTTACAATATACGTAGCTGTATGTGTTTGCTGCTAAGATTTTTTATTAGGTATCTTAATTTTGTTATAAGAACTTTGTAACTATTGGTAATGAAGTGAGCAAATAAAGTAGAAAACTAAC
Organism: Paykullia maculata; assembly: GCA_003055125.1. Taxonomy (NCBI): domain Eukaryota; kingdom Metazoa; phylum Arthropoda; class Insecta; order Diptera; family Rhinophoridae; genus Paykullia; species Paykullia maculata. Next base: position 10,172 of record NDXZ01021932.1, read on the forward strand.
TAAGTGGTAAGAAAATAAGAAGCTTTCTTAACGTATTTATAGGTTAATTTTGATTTAAGGAGTTTTAAGTGTTCCTTACTACATTTTAAATATTTTAAGTATTTCATATACGTTTATGTTAAAACGTATAAACTCAAATTTAATAGAGATTAAATGCATATTATTAAAAAATGTTAAGTTTAAAAACTGTAACTTAAGTTATTGTGTGTTACAGATGTCGATGTTTTAAGCCGCATACTATAATTTCAATAGTAAAACTATTATTTTGCAGTAAATCTTCGGCATGATTGAATTTCTTTAGTGATCTTGTTTACCTGCTTAACAATGTGATTTTGTTTTGTTGTAAAACTTTTTTATATAAAATGATTAACTTTGTACTTTTAAAAAAGTTTTCTAAATTGTGTTCTTATATTTTTGAAGACTATTGTTATGAAGAATTTTCGCCACTATTTATATTTGTTATAAAGTGTTTCAGCATATTTTTTTTAAATTATAATAACCTTACATTGCATTTTTCTTTCTAATAAAATATAGATGAATTTACCTTTAGTCAAATTATTTAATATTCAAATCCAATTTTATATAACAATAATTAAAAAACTACATCATTGTTTAACATGTTATAACAACACCCTTCCACTTTGTGTGGTATCAATACTTTAAAACCACAAAACTAATAATAACAATTAATATACCTTAACATGCAAGTAATTTTCTCTTTTAACATACGTAAAAACGATATTAGATACTAACCCAGAGGTTGAGTGGTTACATGATTGTGGTTGTAATAATAACATTATTAAACACACAACTTCCAACGCTTAACGAAGTAATGCCATATCTATGGCAATCAACCCTTGTTCTCGTTGGGAGAAAAGTAATCTAGTGGCAGCCAGCATATGAACAAACTCATTAATGCTGATTTTTTGTATTTTCATAGTTCATAGTTTTGCATAAAAAATAGATTGAATAATAATTGAACATGTCTTAACCAACAGGTCAATACACCAATAATTTTCAATCACCCACACCTATATAAAATATATGAATGTTTGCTTAAACACCTACACATATATACGAATGGCTTTGTATGTATATGAATAGAAGAGTACTACACATTACATTTAGTCTTGGTCTGTAGTAATAAGTGTGAAAAATTGTGCATGTATATATGTAACCAAGCAGCAATAGTCCCACCAATAACCACTTAACTTTATCAGTTCGTTGTTTCTAAAACAGTGACGGGAAAATATAAGCATAAGACCCAAAAAGGGTTAGTATTTAAAATATGTAGTAACATTTTAATTGAAAACAATTTTTATATTTTAATAAATTATCTTCTTACAGAAAACGTTAAATAAATTTAAATAGAAAATACTTCTCAGACGGACGAGTGTAGAATAGGTTTCTTCAGAAGAATAAATTTTTTGTTAAGGTCAGTTCTTAGTAACAGCCTAAAGGCTTAAACATTTTAAGCGTCTTTTTCGCAATAGTTGTATATTGTACGTTTAATTATTTAAATGATTAAATCTATTCTCTTTCCGGCCATTGAGAGTGAAACTTCTATGTAGGAAATTAAAAAAGTTATGCAAGTATTGCAACTTAAATATAATTTAGACTTCTTAGGTTTCTACGCACTACGTTTAACAAAACTATTTAAAGGAAATGATATTGCAATTTGGCATGATTAGATATATTTTGGCAGTGTGGGGTTTCCTAATAAATACTAATTTAGGAACTTCACTTTGTTTAAATTTGCAGAAATGTAGACTTTCTTTTCCTTTACCTTCCGAATATTTTATCTCAATATTTAAAGATTTTTTAAAATGTGTCTCAGGACTTAAAATTGCTTTTGGTAAAATTCTTTCTACTGGACACTCTAACGTAACTAAGTACTTGTGTTCGAAATTCTTAATATCATAAAAAGTTTTGCTTGTAAAGTGTATGAAACTAGTCAAACTTGTAAAAATAATCACTTAAAATTTTTTTTATAAAGTAATGCTCCTAATAAGTAAACAATTATGAACATACATCACCCAAAATTCTACTTAGTTAGAACATTTTTAAGTTTTAGCTGCTTTGAGCGGTGATTATGATAGAAAAATTTAAAATAACTTATTTCATCTTAGTCCTTATTACAATACTTAAAGCAACACTTTCTATGTACATATATTTATTTATTGTTGTTGTTGTTTCTGCTAACATTATTATTACAACTCTTCACCCTTATTAGCGGACAATAGTGGTAGTAGTATTTGTTGTTGCACACCTGACTAATAAAACACTTTTACATGGCAAAAACGTGTTGGTATTGGTACTTCGTTTCGCTTTCTATATACATACAAACAAACATACATATTAACAAATAAGTAGCAGCGATAGTGGTTCTCCCAAATGTACTGAATTCTTTATAGTTGTTATGGTATCATTGCAAAAGGTGGGCGATACACGAGCTAACGTCTCAATTATAAGGAACTCATAAAAAGATGGGTTTAGGGGTTTGTGTGTGTTTTTTTTAGAATTTATACATTTTCAATAAATACTGGACATGAACTAATTGAGTAGCTTTTGTTCGTTGCTGTTTAGTGGTTTTGTAAAAATAAAAGGAAATGTCTGGTTACGTTTGTGTGTATGTATGATCTCAATTTGTGTATATGATGATAACTGGTTGTTTGTTTGGGCTTGTTTGTTAAATTTGAAACACAAGGTAAACTTTGCTTACTAAAAAGTTATTTTTCTTTATTGATTTTTAAATACATTTTTTATGAATTTAAAATATTTTTTGAAATTTTGTGGAAAATTAAAAATTAATTTTTAAAATTAAAACATATTGTCAACTTCACTATATATATATTTTGTTAAGCGGTAAACAGAAAATAAATAACAACAATAACAACTACCATAATCGGTTAAGCTCAACTGGGTGTAAGCTCTGTATGGGATCTAAAACAAATAATGAACTGGCTATGCAAAAATTAAATTTACCAAATGATTTATTGCCATTTGTATTTTAAGAATGGAAAAGTTAAGCCTGAAATATTACAAGCTATTTTTAAATACTTATTATTTTTTAATTTAAGTTAAAGTAAAAATTGTAGAACTTAAAAATGAAATTTTTAAGAATCAAAAAATATTTGTAAATGATTGAAACCTTTTTACTCGCAGTCGTCAATTTTATCTGGCTGTGTTTGTACAGGCATTACCTCTTCGCCAATGGACTTTTAAGTAAGTTAAAATTTACATATTATTTATTTATACTATATAGGTTTGATAGTATTTATTGAGCTGAGTAAAATCCTGGCCCCATTTTTCAATATTAGTTCGCGTTTTAACTTTATTAGCCTCAACATATTGGGAGTCTTAGTGAATTTTCCGAAAAATCGTACCATAAACTTTTAGCCAACAACTCATTTAGACTTGGTGATAGCGTTTTAAAGTCTTTGGCAAAGTTATAGGTAGGTGTCTAGTGAATAACAAGTCTGTGTACTTTTTTCATGGTTGCACAGTGTTATTGGAAACTTTTACAACAAAATAATTTAAGCTTAAGAATAGTAAACATATTATGGCTAAAAATATAAAAAAGAAGAGGAAGAAAATTAACTATATACTTTACAAAAAACCACTTTGTCGGCTTTACAAGGTTTGTTGTCAATTTATCACGTATCGGAAAGTTATGCCTGGGTAAACTAACTGTTTACTTTTCTTGTAAGTAGACTTTAAACACTTTATAGAAATCTATAAATATTATAACTTCTGCCCATAAACTAAATTATTATTGCTTTAAGAAAATTGTTTCTTATTATCGTTATTGAATTGACTAAATGTAAGTACTAAGCCTTCTTCACTAATATATTAAGTAATTTGTTTAATACCCTAAACAGTCACAAATATATATTTCTTGAAACTACTCAGTAAAAACAATAAATTAATAATTAAAATAGGAAGAGAAAAAAAAACAAATTGTAAAATTTAATTAACTTACTCAACAATTTTTTGAAATCTACTGCAATATAACATTTTTGATTTTCTCTCTATTTAGTTTATTTTGTAATTTTTGTAAACGTATCGAGAGTTAATTTTAATTGAAGTGATTCTACTATTTCTTTTAAACTACATTGGAAAAATATAAACAGCAAACAAATTTAGGAAATTAGTTCATATAAAATATATAAACAATACACAATATAAGGTTGGTGTAAAAGTAACCCGAAAAAATAGGTAGGACTTAAGAACTTTAAGAAAGTTGAAACCATCCATAACTTTTGAATTATCTTGCACCACAAGCTAGAAACGGCATTAAAGAATAGCTTAAAATTTATTTAATTGTACTTAGTTTTATTCACTAAAGACACAAACAAGTTTATACACATTTTATTTGACAGAGCTAAATATATATGTGATAAAATGACTAATAATACAGTTTCAGAGCAAATCAATAAATATAATATTGAAGTATTAGTTTTTGAGCATCATCAAGAATATATTTTAAAACCCCTATTTTTCAGTGAAACATAGGGCCACTTCATTTACATTTGCATAGGTTTCAGTAATCATTTTAACTTCAAGGAGAATAAGTGATTGCCCTATAGCTCTCCTTAACTGGTGCTGGGGCTGCCAGCTAAGCAAGCAGCCTGGCTTGGTGAAAGTCAACAGAAAACTTAGCAAATATGCCTACATCCCGGGACGTCATTTTATTTTTCTAAAGACCAATCGGACATGACAAAGACCTTCGTTCGAATTCGCTTCCTCCTCATCAGAGGTGATACCCAGGGAGTACCACGAGGAGGCCACTGCCATAGCAGTGGGATCAGCAAGCTGACCTACAAGTCAACTTGGAGTGACTTACTAAGAATAGTGGAACACTTTACCTTATACTTGTAAGTTTTCAGTACACAGAGGGAAAAAACCGTTCGAAAAACACCGAAATCGACACCATCCGTTATCAAAAGTGAGCCAAGCACGTTTGTACTTATAGGACAACGCATGTTGTCATTTTTCTAAGAACACCTGGTTCTTATTTCCACAACAGCCATTCTTGTTTTGACAACGCTTCGTTCTTATTTCGACAACAGCCGTTCTTGATTGATGAACAGGTCGTTCACAATTTGACAACGTCTGGTATTTTTAGATTTTCGTTATCGATTTGCAACATTTCGTTCTTTATTTGACAACATTTGGTATTTTTACACCCTTCACACACACACATGTGGTGAGGGTATA
>NDXZ01021936.1:0-12103 GCA_003055125.1 Paykullia maculata
TATATACCCTCACCACATGTGTGTGTGTGAAGAGTATAAAAAAAAACAGAAACAAAAAATGCAACAATTTTACAATAACAAAATAATAATTTCAAAGTTTGAAAAATGTTTGATTAACGAATAAAAAGAAATGGAAAAGAGATATAAAAACAAAAACAACAACAAAAGTAAATTATTTAAATAAAAAAACTCCAACTTATCCCACGCAAAAATCTACAATATTTAGTTTAAATAATTTTGTCTTTTCTTTATCTAATTATTAAAAAAAACAACAAGCATATTTTTTAATTTTAATACACACAATTGTAGTTATTGAAAATTTAATAAATTTATTGAAAAAAAAATTACAAAAACAAACAAAAGACAAATATATTAAAAAGGATCTAAAAATAATCAAATAAATATTTGTTAATTTCTTCGGTTTCTTTTCTTTGTTCAAAAAGCCAATCATTACTGCAAAAACTTATTTGAAATCTACCAATAATAATAAATTAAATAACAACAAAATGTATAAGCAACTTGAAAGCAAATAAACTTTAAAAACATTAAAAAAATAATAATAAAAATAAACAAACAACAAAAAAAGATGTAATAACAAATGAACAATGTAATAATAAACAATTGTTATACGGTATTATTATACTTTTTCTATAACTTATAATTTATTTATTGAAATAAAACTGAGAAAAAAATAAAATAAATAAAAAATTAACAAAAAAACATTAAAATAATTTAAGTAATATTTTTTAGCAGCTAAAGTGAGTTTTTATAAAAGAGCCGTGCAAAACCTTCTAAAAGTTCTGTGTTCTATTTCACAGTACTTCCAAGCTCTGTATTTTAAAAGTTTTTCTCTACAGCTTCGTAAGTGATTATGTTTTCAATAAAAGTAAAACATCAAAACAAAATACAATAATAATCATATATGTGCATATGAGGCATTAATTATTCGTGAAGCGGACAAGGCAAAATAATTTTTTTGCCGAAATCCCTTGATATTTGGCATAACTATACTTCTAGTAGATATGAATGGGTATACCAAATATTTATTTTGTATGATGTATATTTGTCGAGTTATTGGTTGCTAAAGTGTTGCCGTTTTTGAAATTTTGTTTTTTTAAATTATTGTTTTGAGCTAAAAAAAAAATAAATGTTTAAATAAATAGACAAGCTTGAAGTCTTTTTCAGTCAGGAATCTAAAAAATATAAAAATTTTTTTGACAAAAATAATAAACATATGAGTTACACCAATTTGTAGACAACAAATACAAAAAAGCTTACATGAGTAACAACAATTAAAGTAAATAAACAAAGTTACTTGTTCAACATTTATTATTGTACTAATTTTTAATGTTTGTTTTGTTTATTATGTGTATTATTATGTATTTAAACAAAAATGTCGACAAAAAACTACTTAACAGTTATCAAAAAAATAATAATATAACTGATTCTTATTGGAAATCCCCTTCAAAACTCTTACAGTATATTAAAAACACTCTTAACTAATTTCGACTAAAAAAAACCAAAAAAATAGGGGCCAAGTAGAAAAAATATGTTTAATTGGTCACTTCCGGTTTCGCAGTGCGACAACCATGCAAAGTTATTTATATATATGTTAAATAAATGTATATTTCACTTTAAAACGTTTATATACCTTAGTATACCATAGACTTATTTAGAATTAAAAAAAAACTACAAAAATTGGGGCAAAGTGAGAAAAATTGAAATTCGAAATGTTCACTTCCGGTTTAAAAGTGCGTTCCGCATGTAAAGAAATTTGCATAACTTTTAAAGTAATGGGCAGCCCATAACCAAACTTTCACAGTATAATAAGATTACTTTAGGCTAATTTTAATAAAAAAAAATGTCCAACATGGCAAAATTTTACTATCAATTGGTCATTTCCGGTTTCGCACATAAAAAAGAATTTTTTTTTTTTTTTTAGATCAGACGATTTCCAATAAGAATCAGTTATATTATTTTCTTTGTTTTATTTGTTTCTAGTTCAAAACAATAATTTAAAAAAAAACAAAATTTAAAAAACGGCAACAATTTAGCATCCAATAACTCGACAAATATACATCATACATCTACTAGAAATATAGTTATGCCAAATATCAAGGAATTTCGCCAAAAATTTTTTTTGCCTTGTCCGCTTCACGAATAATGCCTCAAATACAAGTTTCGATTCAATTATTGATCTGTGTAATCCCTATATATATGTATATTATAAAAATGAGGTGTAAGTTTGTTTGTTTGTTACGGCATCACGCCCAAACGGCTTGACCGATCTTTATGAAATTTTGCACATCGGTAGGAACAATAGGCTATATATTTTTTTAAAATTTTGGGTGGGCGTGGCACCTCCCATACAATTTTTTTAGATTTTATTGTATAACTTGAAAACCTATAAGCTTAAAGTCTCCAAACTTTGTATAGGTTATGCCACTAGTTAAACATATAATTTGTTTTACTAATTAGAATTTGAATTCACACTTTTGATCTCAAGGTTGAAGCTTTGTTAATTAACCTTTATGTTTTTTTAAGTATTTTTTTGATATTATAAAGCACCTTAGATTTAATTTTACATTTTTCTTATTAAAAAATTTTTTCTTTTAATTTTATGCAGCGCTGCCATTGTGACACTAAAGTATCACTTTTTACTATTTTTTCAATGACACCTTTATGACCCTTTTTTTAATCACTTTGTATCATTTTCAACAATATTGACCCTTTTTGAAAATAATACAAACAATACAAGAAGGATTGTCGGTAACAAAATTAATTTTAAATATTTAGCGAATATACTTCAAGTTATGAATAAACTGAATTTAAATTTTCATAGTGAAACTTCACAAATAATATATCTATTTCCCTAAACCAAAGAAATTTTATTAATAATTTTTACAAACTTTTTTAAAAAAAGGTTACTATGCCCAAAAAGAAAAAGAGGATATTGATTTGGAGAATATTTTATATGCCAAAGACACATTTGACATATATGTAGGTCATGAAGCAGAAGCCGAAATATGTGTTAATATGTTTCCAAAGAGTGATGTTATAAAAATAACAACCAACATTTTGAATTTTTATAAAAAAATTGTGTCACGATGTTATATCAAGAATATATATAACAAATAAAAGACTAAATATTTTAAGTTATTTTGACCGTGTTTTTATAAAGTCCAAACAAGATATATGTACATTATTTTGAAATTGTTTCTGAATTCAAACACATAATTATCGAACCAGAAACTTTTCTCAATGAATTTAAATTACTAGAAAGTAATATAAATAGCAAAATGTATAAGAATATACATAAAATAGCTAACGCAGAAAAGTTTTGGTTCGAGATAGGAAATTTAAAAAATAGGTTTGACGAAAATGTTAATTCAAATTTATATTAAAATGTTACACATATATTTACTTTGCCTCATAGTAGTGCTTCCGCCGAATGAATTTTTTTCAAAACTATCATTGATTAGAAATAAATTTTCTAACAGACTTAAAGTAAAAACTTGCGAGTTCATGATTTCCTCTCTTAATTTGCTCGAAACGAAGCTGGCAGAATAGACTTCAAGTGCAGAATTAATTACAAAATATAGAATAAGCATTTGTAAAAAGTGATATTTATACATATGTACTATTTTAGTACAGTTTATGTAAAAGTAATTTGTTTTTTTTTTAACAAGACTAATATTTGACCCTATTTTTACACTTTTTCAAAATTTTCAACGGCAACCCTGTTGTTATGAACAATGTTACTTTTTATGTATGTATGTAATACATATGACTGATGTAATTTTCAAAAAAGAAAATACAAATAAATAAAATTGTATATTAAACATATTTATGTATACATATGTATATTGGCGATATTTGGTTGTATCGAAATTTCTTATGTTGATTTATTTTTTATGTTATTTTTAATGAAAAAACAAAACAAAAAAGTATTTTTTTAATTAAAATTGTATTATTGTACATTTTGGCGATGTTTTTTGCTTATTTGGCAAGGAATCTCAAAAAATGGTTTTCGAATTTATATCTCTTAATGGCCAACGTGTAAAACGATCAGTTGTAGTGAGTCCGCTTCCCCCATCTAATGGTCATACGAATCTGGACCATTAGATGGGGGAAGCGGACCGACAATATCTAAATGTACTTATGTGTTCAGAAAAACGACCTTTTGATATAGGAATTTTTATAACTGGTGATTTTGTATGCTTTTGAATTTTTGATTGTTTACAGTTTATACATTCCCGTGACCACTCATTTATTTGTTTACACATATTTGGCCAAAAATATTTCTTAGTCATTAAACGCCTAGTTGATCGAGGACCTGGATGAGAGATTCGATATAATTTCTTAAAAAACTGAATTCACCCATTGTGTTTGAATGAAAATTTTGTCCGGAAAATTTTTTTTATATTGAGTTTCAAAAAGGGATACGTCAAACTCAATATAAAAAAAATTTGTTCGTACAAAATTAATTTTTGTTTGTGATAATTGAAGAATACATACTTATGTAAGTATATTAGTTTAACGATTTTTTTTTTAGAAAATGTACAGGGTTGTTCGCAACGTTCAGCTCTATACATGAAACGATAGTGATATCTACATAACCAGTTACTACTGGGCGAACGTAATCGGGAACGAGAATTACTCCTATAAAAATTTCTAGAGTTTGTTGCTTTTCATTCAATTTCTGTTTGAGAGAATCTATTTCAATACTTAATTTTGATATACTTGTTGTTGTATGGTCTTTAATATTTGCAACTTTACCCCTAAACATTATCTCCCATATTTTGTCGGCTAATTGTATTATTTCATTAACATCATTGTGATTGGAACCAGTCAAAGCAACAATAAGACTCTTTGGGAGCTTTCTCAACCATAACCTTTTTAAAAGTTCAGGACTGAAACTACTTCCAGCCAAAAGCGACAATGAGCGATAAAATTCGGAAGGTTTTTATTACCCATTTCACTATTGGTTAAAACTTTCGCTAACCGAGAGGTTTCACTTAGTGAATGACGCTCAACTTATAATTTCTTCAAGTTATAATAAAGATTGTTTGAAGGCGGGCCCTGAAGTAGGTCTAAAACAGTTATTACAACTTCTTGAGGAAGAGCAGTTATAACATGTTCATATTTCGTTCTATCTAAGGAAATTCCCTTTGTGGATGGTAATCAGACCACGAAATGTTTTAATTAGAGGGTTATGAAGACTGATTTTGTTGTGTAGTGTTAATATTTGCGTTAGAATATGGAATTTGTTGTGTAAGATTACTTTTTCGAGTTTCAGAATTGTTAATAACAAGAACAAAAGAAAATAACAACAACAACAAAAAGATTAATAAAAATGTCTGGCTTTTTAGATTTCGCTTACAAATAATTCATTGAAACCAAATATCTGGAATCTGCTTATTTTTTTTAAACTCATTTTTAATTTAGTAAAAAACAAGTAAGAACGCTATATTTGTTTAGGCCAAATCTTATATACCCTTCACCATGGGTAGTGAATATATTTATACCCTTCACACACACACATGTGTTAAGGGTATAAGCATTTCCAAAAGTTCGATACCACATACAACCCTGGGTGACCTATGGGAGCTACGTAAACTTGATTTCAACATACACACGGACAGATGGACAGACGAACAGACGGACATGGCTAAATCGATTTCCCTATCTATAAGGATCCAGAATATATATACTTTATACGGTCGCAAATGAATATTGAAGAAATTAAAAATGGAATGACAAGCCTTTATATACCCTTACCACATGTGTGAAGGGTATACAAATAATCGAAATGATCTTGATATATATGCATGTGCCTTGATTTAATAAATTTTTAGCGTTTTGAATATCGTCGGCTTAGACTGTAAGCCTGCTAAATCCATTTTATATATTATAGGACATTTTGATACCTGTCGATGGAGGAAGAGACGCCACATCGACTAAAAAGACATTTATTTCAATTTAGGACTCTAAGTGTTGAAAACTGTTTGATGTTTGTTAGATTTCTTAAGCTAGAAATACAAAATATTAAAAGTTTTTTGTCTTTCCTGTAAAATTTGTTTGAAGTGAGTTAGCAGGCTTACACTCTTAGGCGACGATATATCTTCATCTGCTTCGTTTAGTTCTTTATAAATTTTATACAACAGCACTTGTCAGCTGTTAATATTCCTTTAAATCTCTTTAAACAAAAAAATCTCCTGGCAGGATCGCCAAGTCGTGGTGTTCAGTAAGAATTATAAGTCTGTTGTTTTATTCACATACATATAGTAATATTAATGAAAACTTATAAAATTGTTTTAATTTATTTCATGAACCAAAAATAACAATATGTTTTAAAGTTAATCAATTTCCAATAATAATCCAAATATTTTTAAAAATTTTTTAAAAATTCAAAATTACAATCAAAGGTAACATCATTTAATTAATAAAAAAATAAAAATTAAATAATACAGTATCCACAATCATAATGCTGTTTTAGTTTCCCACAGTATTGCCAGTAAAACCCTTACATTTTCATTTTTGTGAGTACGAGTTTGCGATCCTCATTGCTTCTAATAAGCCCATTTAAAGGGGATTTTCTGATATACATATATTCTCTGCTTTTTAATTTTGCCGTTTGTCTGTTAATTCAAGAATTTAAATCACTATTTTACCAATCAACTAATTTTAATGGAATTTACTAGGTTCTGCCTAAAATATAAAATAGTAAAGATGCACTTGTAAAGTGATTTGTCGTGTCCTGCGTGATTTGTGGTTAAAACGAATGCTACTTTGATCATTTTTGGCATCGTTAATAAGGCTTTTATTAACCATTTTTTTTTTGTTATAACTACATATGTAATTGAAAAACTATTTTGAAAAAGTAAATTTCCCGACATAAGTCGAGTGTAAAATTGTTTTCTTTATGGGTAATGAATTTAAGCCAGAATAAAAATTTAAAATTTATTGTCTTAAAAATACAAATTTTTAATACTTTGTTTGATTTAGGCAGTAATTTACAGTCAGTAAACTAAAATGATAGCTCCTAAGTATTTAAGTAATACGGACTTTTGGATTTAGGTTCATATTTACGTATACTAGTAACCTAGTTTTAATAGAATTTTATAATTTACAATTGCTTTTTTATTTGACCCTGGTAGTGCGTAGTAAAATTTGTTTGAAAGTAAACGTGAGTGATCGTATATAACTGCATTTATGGTATGTTACAAACATATATGATTAGATAAGATATATTCCCTTATGTTGCCAATCATAAATCTAGATATACAGCAGAATGTTACCCCTTTTTTTTTTTAACAATGCGTTACATAAAAGAAACATTCGTTCGTGATTTCGTTTATTATACCTTTCACCACAGGTGACAAGGCTATATATACATAAGTTTGTCATTCCGTTTGTAATTTCTACAATATTCATTTGCGACCCTATAAAGTATATATATTCTGGATCCTTATAGATAGGGAACTCGATTTAACGATGTCCGTCTGTCAGTCTGTTGAAATCAACTTTTCTCAGCCCCCCGTTGTCGTACGGACACGTTATTGGTATCAAACAATTCCCAAGATTCTTGCTATTGAAAATCACCAAAATCCGAAAATGAACGAGATATTAAAAAAAAAAATTTTTTTTTTACACAAAAATTAATGTATTTGTCTTGCCTTTTGGGAAATTTCAAAAGAAAAAAAATTTCGAGATACATACATATAAGCAAAACAATTTTTTTTTACACAAAAATGATTATATTTGTGTGTAAGACATGTCTTTTTGGAAAATTCGAAAAAAATCAGCAAAGATATAGGCGAAATACCTACTTATATGGACTTAAATTTATGTCATAAAAAAGTCAAGTTTTCTAAGTCTTTAAATACCTTTCAGACTTGTAAATACATACTTACATACATAAGTATACATGTACATACATACATAAATACACGTACTGAAGGGTATATAAGATTTGGCACAGCCGAAAATAGCGCTCTTACTTGTTTTTATTTGGCTATTTTTTTCCCATTAAAATGGTTCCTTTTTTCGACATAATTTAGGTTTTTTTTAATTTATCTAAAAAGTCAAAAGTTTAGCCTTTTTTTGCTATTTCTGGCAACACTGCAACCATGTTTAAGTACTTAGCAGAGACCAGAGTATCTAATATTTGTCGTGTTTAGTTTGTTTATGAATATTTCATTGAAATTTTTTAATAATGAAATCTTAATATATAGACATATTTTGACAAAAGTTCTTAGTTATTTTTTGCCAGTTGCAGTGGTTGGTGGTTAAATTATAAAAATTTATCAAATTCAGTTTTAGCTAAAGCTGAGTAAAATGGAAAATATAAATGAACAAAAAGAATTAGCTAAAACCTTACTTTTATCATCTTTAATATGTTTATGGTTGTATTGGTTGTGGTCGCGACGAAAGTTATATCAATTCGCTTTTAATTTTCCCGGTCTTTTAGGATGGCCAATTATCGGATCTTTTCTAACTATAGGGAGTTTTTCAAGTGAGTTTAAGGGTAGAGCTTTTTGTACTGATTATAAAGTTTTATAAAAATCCGTAGACTGTTTGCAATGCATAACACGACTACTGAAAAGTTGTAAAAGTGACTCATTTTGTGCTTGGTTGGGATTATATGCAACAGTGGTCACATCAGATCCAGAATTTATCGAACAAATTCTATCTTCATCAGAACTTGTAACTAAGGCAAAATCAATTTACGATCCAATTTTTGAGGCACTTCAAGGAGGTTTAATAGGTAGTCCAGGTGGGTTCAAACTATTTTTTAAAAACAGTTTTATGTATTTGCAATTTATTAATATTATTACATGTTTTTTGCTTATCATTACAATAATTTAGCGCCTATTTGGCAGCATAATCGAAAAATGATTATCCCATCGTTTCATCGCAAAGTTTTAGTTAACTTTTTGCCAGTTTTTCACAGGGGAAAAAATGTCCTTATCTCACAAATGAACCAAATGGTTGACAATGAAGAACACCGGTTATCTGATATAATACATCGCGTTTCACTAGGAATTTCTGTTGGTAAGTTAGATTTTATATATAAAAACTTGATTTGCATAGCTAGAAACATAGCAAAAGTCAATATTTTGCACTGACTAAAAAAAGTTTATTATTTAAGATTTGTATAAAAAAAGAAAAAGATATTTTGTTTTGTAATTGTGCTATCCATATTAAGTTCCAAAGCAGATCCTGCATTATCAGTGAAGAGCTCTTCTACATAGTCCTTCCAGATCAGTTTTCTGCCCGCCAAATCGAATACGGCTTCATTATTATCATTGACTAAAATAGCAGGCAATATTTTTCTATACATACATACATATGTACATATATACTTTTTTAACGTTTTTTAGCAGTGATAATAATCTGTTCCAGCAAGTTTACAGTTGGGTTAAATATACATATATGTACATATTATACATTTTTTTCATTTGGTCCAGTACTCTAGAGACTATGCCGCAAGTTTGTGTACCAGATTTCCTACAAAAAATCGTATTTAAAAAAATTTTAATAAAATCTGAGTTTTTGTTGACTAAAATATAAAGAGCAATATCGCCCGAGATCTCGACTATGAACTTTTGCTGTTTTTCATTAAATAATAAGAAATGTTAGGTAATATAATTAAATTGTGTTTTTAATATACATATGTATAATTAAGTTTAGCGTATTTTCTTTCCGACCTGCATTTTTTTATCGCCCCCTTAACGATTCACGTAGAAATCGTTAAAAGGGGAATTAGTTGAAAATTCAACTAATTCCATTTCTAATTCATTAAAATTTAACTACTCAAGGACTTTTAAATTTAATTTTTCAAATGGTACTGTATCAGGATATAAAATAAATTTTAAAGTTTCTTCAAATTCTTGAAACGGCGTAAATCTGGCACGCACAAAAACAATATTATTTTTTTTTATAAGTTATAAATTGCATGTAAAGTTTCAAAAACTATTGCTCAGTATGCGAAACCTTTTAATGAAGGCGAATTTTTAAAGGATTCTTGGCTGCAATGTGCACCATGCTTATTCGATGATTTCGAAAACAAAGAAAAAGTTATCCGAAGAATTAAAGACATGCCGATAGCTAGGAATACAGTGAAAGAGAGAATTTTGGGTATGGCGGAAAATGTAAATTTTCAACAAAAAATTCATATAAAGTCTTGCGATTTTATATACATTTGCCTTGACGAGTATACCGACGTAACAGGCTCTGCTCGCTTAGCAATTTTTGTACGTTATTTTGTTCAAAACAATATTAAAGAAGAGTTAATAAGTTTATCAACATTAACAACAACAACAAAAGGATTAGACATTTGTAATGCAGTTATAGATGCATTAGAAGAAAGAGAAATATGTCCTTCTAAAATTGTGTCAGTAACAACTGACGGTGCCCGTAGCTTAACTGGACGGGAAAATGGGCTTATAAATTTATTTACAAAACGTATTGGACACACAATTTTTGCTTTCCATTGCATTATTCACCAACAAGCGTTATGTGCCAAAACAGATTTAAAAATGTTAGATGATATTGTGAGTTTTGTAACAAAATTAGTTAATTTTATATCAGCACGAGCACTAAATAAAAGAAAATTTTAAGAATTGTTAAACGAAGTAAACTCGTCATACAATAGCTTAATTTTATATAATAATGTACGCTGGTTAAGTCGCGGAAATGTTTTGCAAAGATTTGTAGATTGTTTGGAGGAAATAAGACTATTTCTAAATAATCAGAATATTATTGACCAATATAATCAATTATTGGATGTAGTCAAGTACCATATGGAACCAAACATTTATTGATTTAAGAAAGGATTTTGAAATTATTGAAAGTAATCGATTATTGGATAAAATAAATAAAATTGCAGAAGATAAAATTCTTACTACATGGAATTCAATTCCTGACATGTTTAATTGTTTAAAAATATTAGCAAAGGCAATTTTTTACAATATTTTCATCGACGTGGGCATGTGAATCTCTATTTTCAGAATTAATATTTATAAAAAAGAAATATAGGAATAGAATTACGAATAAGTCGAGCTCTGCATGCGTACTGTTGAAATTGACTAAATATGAACCAGATATTAAATCTTTATCATCTTGTGTACAGCAACAAAAATCACATTAAAAACAATTGTTTTTAACATATTGCTTTTTGTAAAACATTAATTAATAAAAAATTGTTTAAAACAGCATTGCTTTTATTTGTTTATTTAATTATACTTACGTATAGTTTCACCACGCTAACATTTCGAATAAAATTTTATTGTGGCACGTTACCTATTTAAAGAAGAATTTTTATGACTTTGTGGCACGGACATCAAAAAAGGTTCACCACCCCTGGTCTATACATATCTCGAAAATTTTTTTTTATTAATATCCGCAAAAGATAGATCTGTTTATAAACAATTACAATTATTCTTTTCGTGTTTCGTCTTTTTAAAATATTAAAAAAATTTAAAAAAATAGCTGCTGCAGCCACTTTGGGTGCTTATTGTCTGTTTTTTTAAATTTGACAGCAAATTCAAGAATACTTATAAAAAACACAACAGCTGAAAAATATAAAAAATTGTATTGTTGCCAAAAAGAGGTACTGAAACTGCAAAAAACAAAAATTACAAAGTTGTAACAAAAAGCACCAAAAGCGCCACAAGAAAATGCAAAAAGCGTCACAAAATACCCTTTTTTTAAAAAAGGGTATTCGGAAAAAATAAAAGGGTAACGAGAATAAAAAAGCGTCATAAAATACCCAAAAAGCGTCAAAATGACAACCATGTAAGAAATGATTTGTATTTTTATCATTTTTTTTTTACTAGACAACACTGACTAAACAGAATGAAAGAATTAACAAAAACATTTAGTTTGGTTTGATCATTCATATGTGTAGGTTGTGTAGTCGCTTTGTTACTAGACAAGAAAATGTTTAACATTGAATGGGTGAATGCTTTTTTATTTGCCGAAAATTACTTCGTAAAGCTGAGTGATTAGTATGCCAACCAGTGTGACCACATTTTAAAAAAATATAAAGCTAAATGAAGTCTAAAATAGAGCTAAAAAAATAAATTTAAAGCCAAAA
>NDXZ01021951.1:0-10038 GCA_003055125.1 Paykullia maculata
CAATCATATAATCCAATCATAGTATAATGCCCTTCGATTATGATCACCACAACCATGTTTTTTCTTTGCGTGTACTCTTGAAACAGGTTTCTTATTTATCAAATCAATATAATTGTGAGAAAAAAAAAATAAATTAACTCAAAACCCTTTTTTTAAATTTAGTTATTTATATTATTTAACAATTATATTTTTTTAAATATACATATGTATATGTAAACACTTAATTACACACACATACTTAAACAAAAACAAGTGAGAGTGCAACAACAAATTAAAAATTAGAGGGATCATTATGGGTGTAACAATCAATCTAGGATCTGTTTATGTTTTTTTTTTGCTTTCGCTATTAGTTGTAGCTCTTTAACAAGTGGTTTCTTGGTTCAATTTTCCTGTTCTTGAACCGTTCAAAGTTGAAGGAGAATAACAAATTGTTCGTGTTACATTAATTTTGTAGGTGTTTTTTATTTGAAAAAAAAAAATGTTTGGATTTTTTGTTTTACATTAAAAACCAGTTTAATTTTTAAGTACGATTTTTTATAATGGAAAAAAAACACTAAAAACAAAGCCAATATAACATAAAATCGTTATTAAATCAAATTCCAATGTTAAGACAGTTATCAGGGCTGTTAAAGTCGCTGGAATAGTACTTTTTCGTTGGATAAAGTACAAAATTTATTATGTAATTCGCAGGAAAACAGCAAACAACGTGTTGAAAAGCAAACGTAGATTGATCCTTACCCAGGAAGGTATTGAAGTTAACGAAGACTTAAAAATACTGTTTGTTCAATATATAAGAATATTGACAGGAGATCCTTATAAAATATGTATGGATCTGCATATAATTATAAAAAACATTTCTTAAAGACCTATTCCAACAAATTAAAATGTTTCATAATGTGGTAAAGACTAAAATCGTTTCTTTTTGATTTGGGCATAAAACTTTGGGTTCCCAAAAAAAGGACTTTTTTCAAATATGTATGTAATTTCAAATTCCCAATGTTGCAACACTGAGACAAGTTCATAAGCGAAAGAGTAAAAAACTAAGAATATTTTTTTGGAATTGATTTTGTATTTTTATGTTTGTTTTAATGTTGTTTCTGGTAGTTATTAAGATTTTTTGTTGTTTTTATTAGGCTCCTTCGCTGAACTAATTCTCACGGTTCACGTTTAATGATTTTGTTGTCGTTGTTGTTGTTGTTTTCGTTGTTATTGATAGGCAAAATAATTTTAAAAATATCATTTCGTCTGTAGATGATAATAATGACAAAGTCTTTTTAAATTCATAAAGACACTACTTTTTTTCTTACCTGTGGTGGATTTTTTTATACAAATTTAAATCTTTTTTTTTTTTTTGTTTTCTTGTGATAGAAACAAATAATTGAGTTAATTAGTGTGAAAATTGCTTTTAATTATAGGGTTTTTATTATTTGATTTTGTTTTTGACTAATTTGTGTGAATAAGTCAGAGAATCAAGGAGACAAATTGTAGAAAAATTAAACTTAAACACTCTTAAATTACTGTTAATAATAGCTTATCTGGAGTAGGGATAGAAGAGAGAGGTGGTAAAATATAGAAGCGCGATAAATTTATCAAAGACCTTTAGGTATAACTTCCCACTTAGTGGATGGATACAGCTCTAATTGCTGTACGCGATGGCGAACCGACTCATTTAGGTCCTTTTAAATATTACAACTCGCTACAAAAACAACTGCTCATCGGTGCCCAATGAATGGCGTCTTTGCGGGTGCCTATTATCATTAGGAGTTAACCTGGTGCGAAAATGATCTATGGTTAGCAGTAACCTTCATAAAACTGAACCACGATGTTCTAAAGTACGTCCATATATGATAAAATGACAACCAAACTGAGCACAAATACTGTATAGAGTTGCTACATCTGACAACTGTATGCCAGCAGTTTAATTTGTAAATTAAAAAACTTCATTTCAATGCAATATTCATTTTAAATTAAAAAAAGGATACAAAGTGTTATCAATGCAAAATTAAAGAAAAGAAGAAAAACTACACAGGAATTCTAGAAAATTTTTCTTGATTAATCGATTTTAAAGAGACCCAAGGAAAAGGGCGACCAAATATTTTTTATACACTTTGCGTAAAGTCTTAAAGGAAAGAAACGTATGTGTTTCTATAAGTATTTCCCACAGTGTTGTTTGGTTAAAGTACATACTACAAAAAAAATATGGTATTTACCTAAAAAAAAGTAATAAAAATAACACAATCTACGAAAATATTTATTTGTATAAAAAAAAAAACAGAAAAAAGAAGAAGAAATTCAATTCTAACATTTAACAAACGCAATCCTAACAAAGAGGCCTATAAATGTTTAGTTTTATTTTACTTTCAAAACTATATTTATCTAAAGTAAAGAAAAACAACTTGAAAAGCAAATACTAAATGCAATAAACTAAAAAAAAAACTTTATGAATTCAAAAGCATGTAGTGGTATGTACATATGTATGTATATGAAGGAATATAAATTTGATAAATTTCAGTTCCCCACTATTACGTTTACTACCCAGGAACGTATTTTGTTGTACGTGATCAGCTCTCAAAGAGAAACATATTACAATATTTAGGGTATTCAATCAATGAATTTTTACCCGTTTAATCGACGAATTTAAGTCAAATGATGATATATCCAACAAACCTTTATGATTGATTTAGGCAAGGGCTTATTTAAGTTATATTGTATTTTAAATTAAACTCGAAATCTGAAAAACGATATTAAAAATATTTAATAGATTACACTACTTAACAGAAATAAGGTTTTAATTTGTTTCCGGAAAATTTTTAGCTGTTGTTGACTATATATGATACACAGATTTCAAATATATAAGTGGAATATTTTTATTAGCTCTAGTTTTCGAGATATAACTTTATGTCAAAAATAAAGGCAGTGTCATGACATATGTTAGTATAACTGTAGAACGGTTTGTCTTATTCAACTAAAACAAAAATCCTAAATTCGACAACAAAATTGCCATTAAACTGAACTAATAATGTTTTAAAATTTGCTTAGTAGTTTGAGAGATATCGGAAAACTTGTGACGAAAAAATTACTTTTGAAAGGATATATATTTTAACCGCTTTTTTTTGTCTTCTTACAAAATTAACAAAAATCATTTAAAATTGTGTTTTTGTTTTTTATTTGCTTAGATTCATACGTCTGCTAACTAATATATCTCAATTCGTTTTAGCTACTTTAACTTAATTGAATTTAAAAAAAAAACTAATTTCTACACACATTAAGTTCTTTTAACAATCAAATTTGGTTATTAGCATCTAAATTTTTATTCAATGTTCAAATGACTTTAAGGTTCTGTACAAAATTTGGTTTACCAATCCACAAGAGGACTCTCGTCTCTTAAAGAGTGTTAACAACTATTAACATATGTAAGAGGTATTAGAGATGAGCACCGCTCACATTATTAGCGTGAATAATGTATTTTCACGAGTGATCACTCTTATGGTGTTAATTTGTTTGTTTAAATTACGTGAGGGAGTATACAAAATAGTCGGCCTGCATAAGCAAAGCGTGATTTTAACGTCACTTTAAGACTTTTTGTTTTATTTGCAATTTTAATGTCATTTAGGCCGATTTATAAAGTTTTTGCGATTGTGACTAAATTTGACTCACTTACGTTGGCGTGCATAAGCGTGAGCAAAAAACATGGTGTGTAAGTAAATTGTTTCGCTTGCAAAAGTTCAGTTCCCTTAACCATGTTGCATTTTTTTTTTGTTTGGCGTCGCGGTTTGTTTTTAAATGCGCCCAGTTGGCCTGGCTGCCTGTTTGCGCTTCTTGTGCCGCATTGCTTTATCTCTGTAAGAATTTATTGGAGTTTAAAAACACTTTTTAGTTTTCCTTTTAAGACATTCTGTATTTGTATGTATTTTCGTATTGTTTCTCAGTTGATAAATACGTATGTATACATGCATACAAGTACAAAGGTATGTTTGTATGTAAACCATTTACGGTTGGGAGAGGGTCTGTTTAGTTACATAAATATTCAAAACATTTCTTATAACAACGAACTATTATTGGGTGGGAACGGAAGCTTATTTCTTTTTATTATATTCGAATTTTTTTACTTAAAATCTTTTGCTTTTATTTTTAAACAGACGAAATGATTTATTCCTTAACACAATTCAAACATTTAAATGTCCAGTAATAAAGACAAATTGAGTGTGCGTGTGTGCGCGCGTGTGTGTATGTGAGTGTGTCCTATTGATTATTGAGCCTTTAAGCGTGATTTACAATTTTGTTAAGAGGAATGTTTAGAAAAGCAGATTGAAAGCAGCAAGAAATAAAGGAATAGAAACAAAAATATTATGTTAAATTGTACATACTATAATAACAATAATAATGAAGTATCGCTGATCATCCTAATAATGATGAAGTCTTTAAAGAAGCCACAAGAGAAGTGTGGCTTTGGAATGCATGTACGTGCACGTACACGTTAACACGAACAACAAAGGAGACGCGTTTAGGAGTTGAATGCAAGAATGAGAAAAAAGCATCACAACCAATATCCATTAAATTGTATGCGAAGTCAAAACGTGTGGGCGCGTCACGTCGATTATATTTATTTTTCTTAATTTCAGTTATTTTTCTTAGTGGTTTTGTTGTTGTTCTTATAAACAACTCAGTAAAATAAAGGCTGTCTTTCACAATTATTATTAGTGGTGGTAACGTTGTCAATTGATTTGTTACGCAAATAATCGCACTAATATTTCAGTTTTAACTAGAAGTCATCATCATAACAATAAATAATTGAACTGCAGGTTTCACGTTATGATCAAGTAGAACTTTTATTTAATACAAACATTAAATATAGAAAATATGCTGGGTTTGATGATGGCAAAAATGAAAAAACTAAACGTTTGTTTTATATTTTGAATACAAAACATATTTAAACTTAAATGAGTTTTTAAATTAATTCATCTATGAAAGTAATGCTTTACTTACCTCGACCCTGAAGAGCTTAACGATCTGAAACAAAATGAATAAAATTATGGGTTAATTAAAAAAAATTAATTTTTATTTAAAAGCTATGACAGAAAATAAAATTAGAACGTCAAAATCAATTAATTTCTATATTTAATTTTATTAGACAAAAACTAATAGATGAATATTGATAAAATTAATGTGAAGGTACTTTGGAAACAGTTAAACAAAAATTAAGCAAATACTGATGTCACTCTGATCAATGCTTTTGTTGTCTCTGTTTGACGTCATCAAAGCAGAGTTTGTGGACAGTATTTAGACATCAGCAGAATAAAATATGTACTTTCTATGCTGCTACACACCATAGAATGCATTTAAGTTGTGTTGAATTCAACAAATATTTTTCAACAGATTTATATAGTGAATGTCTCAAAGTTAATAGTTTTTAACTGTTTTATAAGCGTTAAGAAAGTTTTCCGGAGTAGGTCTCTTATGGGAGTTAGCAGGACAAGAGAGGATTAACCTAAAGTGAATTCTTTAGGAAACTCGACAAGCAAAAACACAAAAAAATGTTCAATAAATAAAATAACATGAGAAAGAATTTATCGTGGTTTATGATAACAAAAGTGATTTAGTAATTTTATCCGGTTAAGGCAAATGTGATAATATTTATTGGTGTATTTTTCTTTATTAAGGTTGCATTGAATATTAAAAATTAAAATTTGTTAAGCACTAAAGTAAACATTAGTTACGTTTTTTTTAAGTCTAAAGATTCTTCCTTCCTGTTTTTAGTTTAATCGGTTTATAAAAAAAATTCCAATAATCATTTGTAAATCGAATTTAAAGAAAATGAATAAATTTTTTTAATATTAAGCTAAAACACAACAATTTTCTGATTAAAATAAAGGGGTTTGTTTTATATTAAAAAAAATTATAATAATAAAAAAGCCGCTGTCCGAGTCAAAAGCCTTGGGAAAATTTGTTGAATAGAACAATAATCTTGAAAAAATATATGAAATTCTAAAACAAATCGACTGAACAAGTTTTTCTTTGTGGGAAGAAAAACTGGTCTGAAGACTGTACTTTTCTTTGTTTTGTTTTTGTATTTGCTGCTGCCGTTGTTTTTGTAACGGCCATCCTTTACAACGAAAAGTCAATGGAACATTGTGTATTGGATGTGGAGCCGTTTTTCTTTTACAGTCTACAACAAGTTCTATCATTTAATCTAAGAACATGTCTAACAACAACAGCACACAACTACAGTTTAACAACAACCAACAGGGGGAAAAAGGCCAAACAAGTTAGGGCAAAGAATTCTTGAACAAAACACAAAAACTTGGCGTTTGTGAAACGACAATAACGCTGAAGCCTTCTTAACGATTAAAGAAAAAGGAAAATTTATAATAAAAAAAGAAAGAAAAACAACCAACCAACAATAACAATAATCATGATTGAATTTCTTAACATTGTAAATAGGTTTTTACACGATGACTTAAAGCCAAGTGAGCAAGTGGTTTTGCTCGACGGAGGGACAAACAGTCAATCCTTTTCTTCAGGGCTCACAGAAAATACTGAACACGAAAAACGATTTACATTTTTCTTTAAAATTTAGCACTTAATGTTATACTAATGTTGGAAGAATGCCTAAGGCCTACAAGTATTGCGTGTGTAAATGTAAAAATTATTTCATGATCAACCTTTACTTAAGAATTATTCTTTTAGAAATAGAAGAGAATTGAATGGTTTATTACACGTTTGTAAATAAATCTCCACAAGTTTTAGCTTGGATCTATGAAGGTTCGAAAAGGGTAAAAACAATAATAAAACAATAAAAAAAGAAAATAAAAGGGTATACAGCAAACAACAAACGTAAATACGTAATGAATATTGTATTTGTTGTTGTCAATCACCTGTATTATTGTAATGTAACTCCAACACAAACAAAAAAAAAAACACTTTAAGCCGAGATTGATTTGCTGGTTTTGTAAACAAAAATAATAATAAAGAAGAAGACGTCATCAAAAAAACAGGGAAATGTTGTAACAAAAGGAATCATTGGATTGAAATGAAATACATATGAATAAAATGCACAACAATGAAAAAGGAATTGAGATTCGTTAACATTTTTGTGATTTTTTTTTTTAATCAAATTCCTCTCTCTTAATATTTGTCTGGAACGTAGTAGGCCGGTCGATGTTCATACATATGTGTGTTTAACTTTAGATAAATGACGTTTTAAGAATGATAATGAAACAAATAAATGTGTATAAGCCTTTGCGCATTAACATTCTTCATCCATTCATAAAACAATCAATCCAAAAATCCATCCCCTTCGATCCACGTCCGACGTTCTTGTATCATACACGTATTTATCAATCCTTTTGAATTTGCGTTTCATTGAATTAACATTTAGTTATTTGAATTTAGATTCGATTAACAATGTTTTCACTTGTCTCTTCTTCTCTTCCACTGGCGGTCTTTGCATACGTTTGGTTGATTGTTAAAACGCAATTTGAATTTATAATTGAATTTTGTATGATACACAGACATATTCAGTCACTCAGTCCATATGATGAGAAAAGTTTTGTTATAATCTTAATTTTGGTGTTAAATTACCAAGGGCTTATAAACTAATAAAAAAAACAAGCATTGAGTGAAACAAACATGCATATCCAATGATATACAGTCGGGTTCATAATGTTGTGACTATGACAAATCGTTCAAAACTGTCCTGTATGTGTTATGTGTTCTATTCGAACATATAAAAAACCTTAGTGGCATGAACAAACAGGCGAGTCTCAAACCTTTAAAGTTATAGAAAACAATTTGATGACATCCCAAAAATAACTATTTAACCTCCACCCAAAAAGTGATCTTGATCGAATTTACTTTTTCATGTAGGAGGTGAACATAACCTAATGTTTCATCTTTGAATTTAACTTAAAAAAGAGATCGCACTATACGAGTTAGTGTAGATAGGATTTTAACATACGAGTTCAGAGATATCTGTTTTCATGAATGATAAATATTTTAAGGAGTAATTACCGGATGGACTAAATATATTTTTCTTTTGTGAAAAACATTCAAGTGTTTCAGTTTTTCTGCTACTTATGCAACTTACTGTTCGTATGTAAAAAAAAACAAACAAAATTAAATGTCCACAAACTCTATCCTTCTATCTAAAATATATTTTCCTAAAACCAACACAGTGCACTGCAGGAATAGGAACCATCACCAGAGAATATCAAATTCAGGTAGATTTCAATATTGGTTTGGCTGCCCTGTATATCAAATGCAGAAAGTTTTGCTTAAGCTACAAATGAGTCTAATCGCTTAAAAAAGCTCAGGCTCGAAACGAAGGAAGAAATACATTTCTGGTCGAACGACTCACGTTTTATCTGTCTAAGTAGTTAAGAACCTTATAAATATGCAAAAAAAAAAAATATATAAAAATAAATTATCATTTTAACACAATCAATTATGTATAATAAT
Organism: Paykullia maculata; assembly: GCA_003055125.1. Taxonomy (NCBI): domain Eukaryota; kingdom Metazoa; phylum Arthropoda; class Insecta; order Diptera; family Rhinophoridae; genus Paykullia; species Paykullia maculata. The sequence goes on from NDXZ01021951.1 coordinate 8,458, forward strand.
TATTTTATTTTATTATATATATTACAGATATTTTTCCTTATTACTGTTGATATTGGAGGAACTTACTGACATGATCAACAATACACACACGTAAAAAAAAGAATGTGACAAGTCGAACTGAATTCATTAAACATTTTGTCATGAATTCTAGCTTAAGGAATTATCCAATTAATTAGATTTTTGTTTTTAAAGTTTATTTTTAACCTGACCTATTGAATGATATTTTAGTACGAAAAATTCAAATGAAACTTTATAGAAGGTTGCAAAGATCTGTCTTAAACTCCTGTGAGTCACCAAAAATAAACAATTAGAAAAATATTAGTTTCGTTATTAGAATGTTTTTGATTTATTTCTTGTTAATATAAATTTAAAATTTCATAGATAATATCTAGAAAACTCTTGTGTATAATCAATTGTAAGTCCTGTTGTTCAAAAGAAAGGAAAAACTCCAACGAAGAATTCCGAAAAAAAGAGATATAAATTCAGCATGAAATCTTTCCATCAACCAAATGCCAACGCTTTCAAAGAGGTGAAAGAATAACCAACACTTTGCATGCAATTCAAAAAGTATGAATATGATGAGTTCTTTGTAATTTGCATTTTTTTCCAAACTAAAAAAAAAAGATTTTTGAATTTTTATTGCAAAAACCAACAATGAATTCTTTATGTTGAAAACAAAAAACGAAAACCATGTAAATAATTTAAACTAATCATCGCTGGCATTTGTATTGTCTTCATCATTATTATTAAATTTGTTAGTGTTGGTTGTATTTGTTATTATTGTGGGTGACATAAACATACATATGTGTACATGTATATATGTACTTCAATACATATATATATATATATATGATACATTATTAACGATGTGTGGATGTTATTTTACAACTGAAAAAGGCGGGAAGTTTACTTCCTTAAAAGAAAATTTAATCCTTTCCAAACAAAGCGCGTTTCTTTGCTCAAATGCACAGAATAACAAAGAAAAAAAATCATATAATCACCGAAAACAATAAAAACAATGGATGGCAAATTTTAACCTGACAACAACCCTTCACAGCAGGACATTCAAAACCAACACAGACAACAACTGATCGCAGGACAATGACTAAAGAAAATTTTTAAATGAAAAAACACATGCACAAAAATTTTAGCGCCAATTATTTTGGCATGTATTAGTAAACGGTCCTACAAGGATATGCGAATCTTCCTATTCGAAAACTATGACAGGCCGGCCAATAGTAGGATACGCTTGATGAATGTTAACAGGTTTTTAACTTAGATATGATGTGATCATTTTAGTTGCGCAGTAGTTTAGGTGATTTCATGCTTATTTCGTCGTACAACTGATTTAAATCGAAAAAGAAGGATGCTTCCTATGGGCTGGTAGTTTGGTGATGCCTTGTTAGTAGGGATTTTTAAAATATTGATAATGATAAATAAATAATATACAATGGATAAGGAAATATTATTATTTGTTTTCTCTGAATCATATGTTTGATTTTAAAGGGCCTGATCTTAAGGAAATATAAAAATTTTGATTGGATAGATTGTAAATAAAAAGTAAATAAATAAAAAAAAAAA
>NDXZ01021960.1:0-13857 GCA_003055125.1 Paykullia maculata
GATTATGATCACCACAACCATGTTTTTTCTTTGCGTGTTGTTACACTTGTACTCGAATTTTTATATCCTACCTGTGTTTGTTTAAATAAACTTTTTTAAGCCCCCCAAAATGTTGCATAGAACCGTAGGTCGTGTAAGAATATAAGAAATATTTGAAAGCAAATCGGTATTGCAAGCCACCAATATCGGTCCAATAAAGGCTTGAATATAAACAAAAAACCACAACTGCCACCTTTTTTACTAAACTTTCACAGACAAATTTCACTAAAATCAAAAATAAAAAGAATCGGAGCATGTGGTACTCTCCAAAGACAAAATTTAATTTTATGAAATACAACTAAACATATCTCGTTAGCTATAAAACCTAGCGACTTTAAACCTGGTACGGTTCATTTTAACAATAAGTTCCTTTTTTGAGAAAAATAAAATGAGTTGGAAGGAAGCAGAGGCCTGGTACATAACATACAAAGAAATAATTTTTGAGATGTACATTTTTAATGATATATCTCGGAAGCTATAATTCCTAGACTTAAAACCTGATACAAGTAACTCCTATAAGTATGTTTTCATTTGATATAAAAATGGGAATAATCAAAGCAGGATGCTGGTCACCTCATTTTCGAAGAATATACATTCCATGATATATTTATGGAACTATTAAACCTATATCTGCATCCTAAGAAAGATATATCATATATTTTATGATACATGTATGTATCTAAAAAGTAAGAAATGCATCTGTTTTTTATTAGCGAATTTTTTTTTTTTAAACATGGAAGAATGAAATATCCTAAGTTTTTATTTATAACTTGTGTACATGTTTTGCATTTAAATGTTTATCATAGTTTTTTTCTAAATTTCTTAAAAAATAATTGAAAAAAAACAAGAATAATGTATTACGTCAATTATTTCACAAACATTTACTTTTGAAATTAAATAAATTTAATATTACATGCCTAAACATTAATGAAGGGTATATATGTATGTACATATGTATAATATTGTATAACATTGTATATGTATAAAATTCGAATGTATCACTCTTTCTTGTTATGTTTCTGTTTATTTTATATCTATTGAGTTCATTTAGGATAACTTTAAAAATATTACAATTTTCTCCACTAGTTTACATAAAACGATTAAACAAATTCATCATCAACCTATATGATGCTGAAAATGATGACAGCCTCAACAAGGTTACAAATGTATAACGAAGGAGTAGGTTTTGGCATTTTCTTAATAATATTACTTTTATCATTCACATATTAATATTTTATGTATATATTACAATTTATAAAGCTAAAACCTGAAAGTACAAGAAATATCTTTTGTTTTATGTGTTTTGGATTTTTAGTGATTAAGGTTTAGTTACATTATTTAATCATTATTCGTGCTATTTTACGTGATGAGGATTCGATCTGTAGTCCGCAAGAAACTTTGAGCTTCGAGTTTGATATTGTATAGTAGAGTTGACAAACTTCACTGAATCTAATAAATATCTTAAAATAATTTGGATCGTCTATTCATCAAGATGTTGTTGTGGTGATTTTTTTCTTCACCTGAAAATCTCAATAAATTCTACTACGATTGAATTCTAAATGATAAGACATCCAATGGTACAGCGCTTAGTAAGTATTTATTTAAATGAAAACTCTGATCAAGATCTATTAATAATGATTTTAGAAATACGGCCACCGTGTACTCTCTGCAATAAATCATATTGTATTTCAGCAATAACAAGCGACTTTGCATATTAGTTTCTTAAAATAATTTCTTTAATAGACGATCACGAATAACATAAAATGCACGTATTGCCAGATGAGTTTCCCAAATTGAGCATTGTTTTTTTTTGCGTAAGTCCATTTATCATGAATTGGCAAACCAACCCAACCATAAGCTGTTGCTTATTTCAAGTTGTCCGCCTATTAAAAACAAACATCCATTGTAATTGTAAGTACTTACATATGTATGTTAAGAATGTGCCTTATAAATTTGTGTGTATATATAGAAAAATAAATTTTTTTCTGCAAAAATAACTGTTATTTATTTAAGTAACGATTATACTTCTACATACATACATACATTTAGTCGAACAGTTCGTAGTACGTATGCATTTATACCGCAACCTATAAGTTGTTAAATATTATCAGAGAAAATTTTCCAAAACAATGATCGCATTATTCCAAAAAACATAGTTTAAGCCAATCGTCTCTGATTTATATATTTCATCAAATATAGACGAAACACCAAAGTAAAAAGAAAATGTATAAAAACGTCTCATATTGCCCTGTACTCTTAGCAAAACATCAATTCCAAAAAGAAGATTTTGTTAATTATGAGTACTTTTTTATTTGTCAGAATAAAACCCTGTTCGTTTAAAATGTGACAGATTTAAAGCTATAAAGTTTATATTTAAAGATAAAATTCATACAAATTCATTACAATTAAAACTTATTTAAAAATGTTTATTGTATTAGTTGAAGTCGTTGGGAGACTTACATTTTTCGCCCAGGGCTTGTTTTGAAAATACAAAACAGTGAATGGGACTTGAAACAATATTTAAGTATGTAAATTTATAAATTAAACGAATATAAAAAAAATACCAGGTTAAAAACGAAGAAAAGTTTACCTTTGCGGATACCATTATGTACATATGTATGTATTTGGTTTAAACTCGAATAGGTGTTGAGCGTACGCAACACAAAAACATTTTTTTTTAAAAGTAGACAGAGATACATACATACATACACTTATAACAAGTTTTTGTAGTTTGGCACCAAAACTAACCACATGCCATCATTCTTTTCTCGTTTTTTGGTTAAACAAAAATAAAACAAATTCAATCCTTTTCTTGTCCGCCATGTTTTATATGCCACCCCTTTGTGTTGTTGTCATCAAATTGTTGTACTATTACGTGCGTAACTGGGTAAATATGTGTTTGTACATATGTATCGAGTTTTAAAGGCATAAAATGCAAAATAGGAAAAAACCCGTTGCTGCTGTCGGTTTTTTCTTGTTGGTACTTGTGTAGTTGTTATTATTTCAGTTACTATGGTAGTTGTTATTGTTGTTGTTCGCTGCTATTTTCTTTTATGCTTTCATAGAATTCACCAACCCACCAACGAATCTTTAGTTTTTTCTGTTGTTACACTATTTTACTTTCCGCTCATGTATGTACCTTGTTTATGCATTTGCATAAAATTTTAAAAATATATGTATGCATATTCACACATTCATACATATGTACATAGTTACCTACATACTTGTGTTTACTTACAAATGCAAATTTCTATATGTGTGCAAAAATGCCTATTTAAAAGACAAAACTTTCACACATACGAGGGCAATCTGTTTAAAGAAAAGGTTGCAAATAATATTGAACAGTTATTACATAATTTAAAGACTTATACGTACATATGTATATACCTACTAGTTTTTAAGCCGCTACTTCGTAAGCGCACTTTTCAATATTTATTTATCAAATTCTGTTTAACTAAATTGTATATTTTGTGGCTTAAGTGAAGCTTTTTATTAATTCAATCGCAATTCATATAAATTTTTTTTTTTTAAATACGAAAATTAAGTACAATTTTTTTCCCTATTAGTTCGAATTTTCAAAAAGTACTAAAAGCGTAATCATATGTTTTGGAGATGTGACGAATGCAGTTAAAATAAAATTTCTATGTTTATTGGCTTAGAAGTTAAAGGGGCCCTAAAAATGTGCCTAAGTATAATTTTTAGCAGTTTTTATCCCTTAGGCCCTCGAATTTAAAAAAAAGTACCAGACACTTGTCCGCTTATTTTTTGAGTAGAGTACAATGCCTTTTAAATTTTGTTTGTATCTTGTTTGGCTTAGAAAATATAAGGTTACCGATTTTTCCCTTTTTTACCCCCTAAATATTTGAATTTCTAAAAATCCCTTCTTAGTGGATCTACACAATTGGAAAGTGAACCCATAAACAAAATTTCAAGTCTATAGCTCTATCCGTTTGGCCTGGGCGATGATGAATGAGTCAGTCAGTAACGTTACTCCTGTATATATACATATAAGATATTATCGGAAGACCTGCTTCTGTTGTGGCTAGCTTAGTTGTTTAAGGTTGCAAGAATAAGACTGAAAACAGATGTGGTAGAATTTGATATATACATATCTACATTGAATTAGAGCCCATTCTTCGACGCAATAAGTACCGCGTGTATTTTCAATATTGAACCATTTGTGATTACATAATTCTAAGTTAGGTTAGGTTAAGTTAGGTCGACGGAAGGAGCCTCGAGGGGTCTCATGTCCCTTAGAACATACACCTAAGCCTGCGATCGGCTTGCTGTGCGCTTCCGGGGTAATTCTAAGTTAACAGAACTATATTTTCTTCTGTTATAAAATAACTTTTAAGTTCACTCTCGTGTATGGGTATATTTTTACATACATATGTATGTATATTAATATATGTATGTGTGTTGGTTTTTATAAATTTACAATCACACTTACATTAACAAATTCGCATACATTTTCATTTACATTTTCTACTTCTATAAAAACATATTCACCACTGACAAATGGTTTTGCATTTTGCACAAACTACAACGGCTATGAATAGACTCTGTTGGAGCTTTTCTATTTACTTGTACATACACCAACCAACTAACATGTATAAATAAATTTGAGCATACACATGCTTATGTATGTATTTACATAAAAATATAAGAACAAATATAAAGTACGTTGACAAAAAACTAAGGACCAATATAAATTGGTAAATAAAATATATATTTGCATGTATGTATGTACATATACATATCGTTGTCCGATTTGGCTCAAATTTTCAGCACTGAAGTTTTAGATCTAGTATCACAATATTCGACCTAAAAAATATTTGGCATATGTAGATGTGCGAATATGAAAAATCAAGTAACACTGTGCAACAAATAAAAACTTTTTTAAAAACGCAAAAACGTGACAGTAGAGGTTCGGTTACACTAGCAAAGGGTAGTAAGCCAGATTAATGACCATTTTTTTATGGGCCTCAAAAGATTTTGAAAATCAGTAGTCAAAAGCTGAGCGGTAAGTCATAGTAGGATTTTTTAACGTATGTTTGCATGTAATAACGGGGGATTATAACAACTGCTTTAAAATACTTTTTTCATTGTTATAAAGGTAATAAAATTTGCTACCGAAGCTTTAATTTTTTTTAGCAGTTTGTCGTGATGTTGGGCAAAAACTGGCAACACTGCATATGTATATACTAGGGATGGGCAAATGCAATAAATATCAATTTTTTTTTCAATATCGATCTCATTCGATTTATCAAGTTAAAATGATCGACATTTCGATACATTAATATTTCTATTAAATTTAAAAAACTAAGAAAAAACTAACTTTATTTAAAACAAGTAAGAGCGCTATATTTTTCTGTGCCAAATCTTATATGTGCCAAATCTTGTATGTGTAAAAAAAAAAAAAAATTTTTTTTTTGCCTATATCTCGAAATTTTTTTTGTTTAATTTTTTTTTAAAAGGCATGTCTTTCTTACGCACATATGTATATAATAATTTCTGTGTAAAAAAAACAAACAAAAAAGTTTTTTTTTGCTTATAAAATCAAGTAGTTGTCTTTTTTGGTTTATATCTTGGTCAGTTATTAAGCGATTTTACTGGATTTCAATAGCAAACATCTCAGGAAAATTTCTGATTGTTTGATACTACTAACGCGTCCGTACGAGTGCTGAGAAAACTTGATTTCAACAGACGGACATGGCTCAATCGACTTCCCTATCTATAAGGATTCAGAATATATATACTTTATCGGGTCGCAAATGAATATTGTAGAAATTACAAACGGAATGACAAACTTATACATACCCTTCTCACCTCTGGTGAAGGGTATAAAAACATAATTTTTCTATTGATGTTAAACAGTGTGGATAAAACCTTGTTGCTATAGACTTGTACCTTAAAGACGTTGACGAGAAGAATCGATATGTTTTGCCCAACCCTGATATAGGTATACCCAAAAAAAAATATATACCTATATTGGGTTTTTTAATATGTATATGTATGTATGTATGTATATAGCTATACTTTGATTTTTGACATTATTCAATTAAGACAACGTTGTGAAGGTGGTGTTTAGAGCCCAGTTAATTATTTTTTTCTTAAGGCTAAACTTTCAAATAGCATATTTAAAAAATATTTCGCTTTTTTCATTCGACGGCTCGTATTGTCAAAATCCATACTTAAAAATTGTAAACAGAAAAGCCATCCCTGAATTGACATTAACCTTTAAATGATTAGGCAATAAACATTGTTTTCTAAATAATTTCCCCATAAACCTTTCTTTACAAAATAATACAATTTTAGGAAGATGTTCATTTAGTTTTGTCCACATTTTGTTGGATAAACCCATATTTACTCAAACTTACTTAATATATTCGTTGATAATATTTTTGTACATACATACATATGTAGATGTGTATGTACATCTAAATAGTAAGTATTTTTTTACTGCAATATGTGGCTTCTCACATAAGTTTTCAATTGATATGCAAACTTAAAAGGGACCGCAAAAATTATGCTGAAGTGAATTTGAAATGTTAAAAAAACATACATATGTAAATACTTGGTGAGTCTTTGAAAAAGCTCGACTAGAAATGTATACAGTTGTCTATGTATGTACGTATGTATGTAACTACTATATACAAATAGAGGGACACTTACATATGTATATGTAGATACATATATGGAATAGTCGAACTGTTATTTGTTCCTACCCAGCCAGCAAAATTCTAAGAAAAATCTGACTTGATTTGTCAGATATCAGTGTATATTTTTTGAAATTTCTTTCACATTTCTGTTAGACATCCATACAAATGTCGCCTAATACATCAGAATTTTCCCTCCCATTCCAAATGTGTTTGAATAAGATATCTGACAGAGTTCGTATACGATTCTTTTTTTTAGACTATTTTGCTAGCTGGGTAGTTTTGTATTCAAATGTAAAAATGTATTCATGTGCAGTGTAAATGTGTTGTGCATACATATTTAATATGCGACTTAAAATATTGGTTTTCAATTTTTTTTTTACAAAAACGATCTATAAATGTTAAATTTATAGTGAAATTTAATATATGTATGTATGTATATTCTAAAAATATTTTTATTATCATCATAAAAGTACAAAGTAGGTTCCAAATTAAATAAACGAGCATAGTAATGAAGCCCATTGCCCGTTTTGTTGTAAAAAACGAGTCTGTGGTGGAAAATAAATCTAAAATCCCCGTTTGTTAATCCGTTTCGTGTAAAAAAGGAAATACAAATAAGACAGTGACTCTTGAGTACTCTTCAGTGGCAAAAAAGTTCCAAGACAGGTTCCTTTTCAAAGAAGTAGAGACATTTAACACGTTTTTTTTCATCCTGCATTCGAACTAATCACAATGACAGTTGATTGCATTTCCTCTCTTTGTTAGGAGATTTAATGCGGTTAAAAAGAATTTCCGAACTAGCTCTCGCTACACTTAGGACTTTAATAAAACTTTACTATCCAATATTTAAATAATTTTAATAGTTTTACGTAAGCGTTCATAAAAATGTTTATGTGATACAAAAACTGACAGCAAACATTGACAAATTGAGAATGTTTTTGTGCTTTATTAGTAATTCACGAATTTTTTTCCCTTTTTTTATAAACATACATAGATACATTTATGTACATACATATGTATAAAAAAAAATTAAGCTTTAATAGCGAAGTTGGCTTTGGAACTACTAACAGTCGTAATATTACTTTACGAAATTAGTAAGTAAGCTTAAAAGTAAAACCTAACTACTGAAAAAACACGATTCAACAAGTATAAAACAAAAAGCTATTCTCATTTGAAATTGATATGTATGTACAAACTATTCAATATTTTGTAAAACAAGTAAAGAAGCGTTAAAAAACCTTGATTTATAAATAATTAAAATATACTAAAATATTTAAAAAATTTATTTTATTGATATACAAAACAAATTAGAAAACTTAGCCCTTTCCACCCATGACGGTATAGGGTATTAGGAATTGTAAATCACCGTTTTTCTTAATACAAGTTAGTATGAAAACTAGCAAGTTTGAATTTTGTAAACATATTGAACGATTGAAGTAATTTATTCATAATCTCTTTACACATCTCATCTCTCAATATGTTACGATTTTGTTAATGCAACAACTAAATTTAAACACCCTAAATAGTATGATTTTATCAATAATTACAATAATCAACTTTGTCAGCATCATAATCATGTCATGTTACAGCATGATAAACACAACTTACATACATACATACACACAAAACATTTTTCACTGAAAATGTCAATGAACAAGTGTCAGATGTGAAATGAGTGAGTATTTTAAGAATGAAGAGAACTATGCGTTTACGAAAAGGATTAGGAGGACGACAACAATTATAATAGTGTGAGTTGCGGTAATGGCAAATAAAAATATTCTTTATAATTTTAATGCAACATCATCGGTTGACCAAAAACACGTACAAATATACTAACACTCACTACATGTAAGGATGTAACTACGTATAGAGCGATGAGTGTTCATATAAATCTACAAGCTACCAAGTTATTAACTATAGAAGGTCAGTTGACAAACACACATAAAACCCCCTAGATATTTAACGAAAAAAAAAACAATTCCTCATAACACGCATACATACATACACATACATACATCTGTAAGTTGCTTCTGTAAATTCCGGTTCAAGTGATTCGTTTCTAAGGCTAAGAAATGTTACAAAAATCACATAAAAACCAATGATTATAGGTTTGTATCCCATGTGACGAATTATGACTTTAATTCAATCACAAACAATGAAGCAGATCTCTTAAAGCTTCTTAATACTAAATACACACATTCATATGCTTATGTACAAAAAAAAAACAACTGTCACATCGTTGCTGATTTGATAGCAACAAGGCGACACCAACGAGAACGGCAAACCGAAATATGGGGCGAGCAACATTGAAGCATAAGCCATTAATCAAACTATTAGCATCAAGTATTTTTTTTGCACTGTTTTTTTTTTGTACTTCCTTACAATTTATATTTGTCAGCACGGTCATGACACACCCCTTTTTACTTCCCATTTTTTCTATGTCTCTAATAGATTGCATATAAATATTTTCTTTTCTCTTCATGATTTCATTTTGCAACGGACTAAGCACAGAGGGGTTATTGTAATTGTAATTGCTACTGTAGCTGTTGTTGTTATTTTTATGTTAATTGAATTTTACGGCCCTTTAAGATTTGAAAAATATTTATTATGTTTCGTATAAACAAATAATGTTACATGTGTATATTACAGCTGGGTATAAAATCATAGCAGTGTTAATTCCATACTTATGGTAAATTAGAAATTTAATTTTTATTAATTGTTTTTTTTTTTGTTGTTAATAATTAAGGTTAAGTTTATTTTCGATTAACTTTTTTAGGCTAAAAATCTAATCAAAAGAACCAGGTTGTCAGTTTATGACTAAGCAGGAGTCAGAACACAACAAAAACTTATATTATTAGAGCATGACATTTACCCTTTTTTGGATATGAGAATGTTTAAAGTATCTTTGATTTGACTGCATATAAAAAAATAGTAAACGGAAGCTACATTCTTTGATATAGATAACATTTTTTTATGAATTCCTGGAAGTGCTTTACATAACCTTTTAATTTTCCATTTTAAAAGTGGGATTTTTTGGTATTCGTCTACAGGGAGAATATTATTTACCATAGAATTTACATTTACATTTGATATAAAAATATTGACTTGTTTTGATTAGCTTTTTAATTTTTGTAAAGCTGCAAAAAGTAAATAAATATGTATGTTAGATATATCTTTTTATGTATATATGTACATACTTGTACATACATATGTATGTACCTATAAAATATGTAAAGTATTAGTATCATGCTTAAATTCACTACAAATAAGTTTCATAGAATTAAAAATCTAAAAGGGTCAGTCTACATAAGTTTTGCGTGAACAAAAATGTCTCCATAAAATTTCTAATGATTTATTGTTAATTCTAGCTACCATATAAGGCGCATTCCCGAAATTTTTTTTTTAAGTTTTTCACTTGAATGGTGATTATTAACATTTAATTTCATGTAAATAAGTTTACTATAGAAATCAAAATTTTCTATTTTCTCCCTAATGTATAGTTTAAATTCTTAATCTGGATTAAAAGGCCCTAATTACAAGATTCTAGATTTATTTATTAAATAAAAGTACCATAATATTTAAAAGAGTACAATTTTGTCCCTCTTTATAATTATCTATCTTTATTAACAATAAACACAATAAATGAAACAAAAGTACCATTTAAATTAAAAAAGTATCACTTGATACTTTTTATGGATAAATTGTTTATTTCTCAATTAGATTTTAGATTGATAAACTCAAAAAACAAACAAAAAAGACGATTTTGTTCCTCTTTACGATTTCCTATCTCAACCTAGATAAATAATCCCTTCTGTTATGTTTTTAGATTCATAAACTCAAAAATAAGCAAAACAGGAACATACATTCGGTGACCAATTATTTTTGATTCGATATCAGTACGCTTTTTAGTTTTTGTAAAAAGAATATTGTTAAAGTTTTACTATAAATTTTATTGTTTATAATTTATAAGAAATAGCTTATAATAAAATATCATGTTATATGTTTTTATTTCTATAAATACTTATTTATATTTTGCATTACTGTGGGCTTAATTTTTCAATTAAGACCAGGTATTTTCTTATTGTAATATTTGTCGCAAGAAGTTCAACCTATTGTTTTAAAATTGGCATTTTTAACTCAGTGTCTATACTGATTTGACTTCTTATCACTTTAAATATTATTTATTTGCGAAAAAATTTGTGATAGACGCATCTTTTCTAAAAGAAAATGAAATAAACTTAAAAAATCAGTACAATTTGTAGTTTTTTTTTCAATCAGTACACCTGATGATAAATCAGTACGAATGGTCAGCCTGAACATACATACATAGGCACATACATATATATATATTAAAAGTATCCTTTGCTGATATTGGCTACAAAGTTCTTATTTTCGTTTTGAAATTTTTTTATATTAAATTTAATTTAAAATTATTTTAGCAGATACAATTTAAATGTTCTGTAATTGGAAGAAAACTCAATATGTCCAAAAAAGTACCAAGTATTTTACTATAAAATACATATTCTTAAAACAGTACAAACATTTTTTGTTAAAAAAAGGCACTAAAACATATATAATTTGTATTCCTATACTTTTGAATTTCAAAAAAGTAGCGGAAACGTGTTAGTATTTTTCTGGGGAGTGACGAACCTAATTTAAATTAGATTTCACAAGGGGCTACAAAAACTTACTAATATATCATTTTTAACCGTTTTTTTCTCCTACGATCTCAAATTTCAAATAAGCACCAGATTTGTTTGTATCTTGTTAAGATTAACAGATACAAAGTTAACGATTTTTCACTTTTTAACCCTCTATCCCTTTTTAATGGATGTTACATATATCGGGAGAAACGAAAGCGAAAGAAAATAATTTAAATTATAAATAAAAATTATATTGTCTAGGGGGTTATTGGCCATATCTATCTTGATGAAGGAGAACAAATGTTTGTTGATCCTACAGCGTACCAGCAAAAACAGATAAAGCAGTAAATGAAAGGAACAATAAGAAGAATTGCTAAAAAGGGATTAGCGCAAAAACTCCTGCACGAAAGGTATTTAATAGTCTATATGAAGGAGATATCAAATGGAAAAGATCAAAACTTTGTTGGTAAGACCAAATAATATTGTAGAATATTTAACAGGCCGAGATCACCAACAGCACCTAAGTGAAAAGTTATAATTTTTATCAATTTTAAAAACTATTAGGCCGACAGGTTTCCAACCATACTTCGATTCCAAAAAAACATGGTCAGTTGTATGCAGATACATACATATATGCACTCTCCTCTTTGCACTTGCCTGTAAGGATACAGGCATAAAAACTTAATGTACTTGTTAATAAGGACCACCGTAAAATTCGTAAAAATTCATGATGTTGATGATGGTGATATGTATTTATGAGTTTAAAGGCGTAATGTATATGATGTCTACTGATTTTCCAACTATTTTGCTAACACATCCATCCACCACCAATTTTTCCTTGCAACTCTACTTACCGCTTTAAGCGTAGAAACAGATTTTGATCCTTAACATGGTATACATATTTAATTATGTGTGTGTGTGTGTGTATTTTTTATTTCTTGAATAATCACAATAATGTGCCCTGTAATCAACTAATAAGCCTCATGTTGTTTCTTGTTGTTGCTCTTCTTTTAAATGTCGTTTGAATCTCAACTTTTATTAAAATGGGGGATGCTTCGTAACAAAATTCACTTTAATTTTTTGAAAAAAAGAAGCTCGTAACAGCATTTGCCATGTTTTTGTGTACTCCTGTTTTCTTTTCTGAAAACTTTATTTGCTGAAGTATATTTCGTTTATAAATCTGAAAAGTTTTGGCCAAATTGAGGGTTGGCTGTCGGTTTTTGTATGTTTAATGTTTATTACAGGTTCAATAATTCACTTTGCCCTTCAACTCTATGCACTTTGAGGCGATTGTTTTATGGGTTTTATGTGAATATTTTACTGATACTATCGTGATCCAAACACATGTTGTAAAATATCGAATTTAAGTAAATTTTAAGATCCTTGTGATTTTAACATTATTAGGTATTAATGTTTATGTGCGAAAACATGCTTAATAGATGTTCATTTGTATAAAAGACATATAATTACTATAAAATATAGCTACAATCTATGATAAACATGCAGAGTAGCTTTTACTTTTGAAGAATTAATTTGATTTTGCGCTTCCTGTTGCATTTTCCTTAAAAATTTTAGGTTTATACCCTTGAATTACATAAAAGCGTTTGTCATTTCCATTGCCACGACTTTGTGTTTTATCTAATTAATCTAAAGAGAAGAGAATCTAAATTTTTCTTTTAAGTTCTACAAACATTGCAAACTCTCTTAACTAATTTTCGTGTTGAAAAACAAGGCTAAATTTCTGTAAAATATTTTTTATATAGAAAGTTGTTACATTTTGACAGTTAGTTTAATTGCTAAATTTGAACCATATCACACCACATCTAAAACACTGTGCGACAAACAACAATTTTTTGCACGGTACACAGACTTGGCTATATAGCTTCGATAGTACTACTTGAGCTGAGTAAAACTCTATCCCCGTTTTACAATATTAGTTCGCGTTTTCAGCATTATAGAATATATTTTTAATAGTTTAAAAGTTTCAAATTAAATTTAATGATAACTATTATTCCCAGACATTGGAAATTTTTCCTTTCATGACGATTCCCTTTTTTTTGTTTTTGTAAAGATTATCCCCCATATTTATAAAAAAATTGTAAACTTATTGAAGGTTTACTGAACAAATTTTGTATGAAAATTTCGTTCAATAAACCTTCAATAAACTTAAAAATTGTTTATGAATATGGGGGTAAATCCTTAAGAACAAAAATTTCACCATATTTTTATACCCTTCACCAGAGGTGACAAGGTTATATATAGGTTTGTCATTCCGTTTGTAATTTCTACAATATTCATTTGCGACCCCATAAAGTAAATGTATTCTGATAGATAGGGAAGTCGATTTAGCCATATCCGTCTGTTCGTCAGTCTGTCTGTTGAAATCAAGTTTCGTCAGCCCCCCAATGTCGTACGGACGTGTTATTCGTATCAAACAATCAATTCTCCTGAGATGTTTGCTATTAAAATCCAGTAAAATCGGTTAATAACTGACCGAGATATAAACCAAAAAAAAA